>CM019148.1:142348154-142465449 GCA_009733165.1 Naja naja
CAGTTTTGTTAGCTTAGACCACAACCCGGCCGTGTTAGTTATACAGAGCTTAAAATTTCCTGACGGCCTCTTTTCAGTGATGCTTCCAGTCCTAGATGGGGTAGTCTCCATAGACACTTTAAGCGACACTATTTTCTTAAGATGAATAGAAGCACAGTTTTGTGTCTTAAAAAGTTGCTGAACGGGATATTTTTTTGATTGCTCTTAACAATAATTGCTATTTGGTAAATGGCCCAACAATAAATCAAGATAAATTACTGTGTAATTCTGCAGTAGTGCCAACAGGTAGCTGGGCAGTATATAAATTCAATAAATGAATTATGGACTAGAGAAATAAACCAACATTAGGCCCAGGCAACAGGCCAGTTGGTTTTTTTTGTAGCAATCCATGGATCTACAGCCAAAATACAGACATGACTTGGACACTGTATTTGATCGCGTGCAAGATAGTATTCACTGCTCAAAAGCAGACCCTGCATCTGTGGGAATTATGCAATGATGATAGAAATGATAATATATGATAGTTTGGTCTAGTGTTTTAAAGCATCAGGTTAGAAATTAGGAGACTGAGAATTCCAGTCCCATCCCAGGTATGAGAGCCAGCTGGTGACTTTGGGCCAATCACTCTCAGCCCAACTCACCTCACAGGATTGTTGTTCTGGGGAAAATATGAAGAAATATTAGCTATGTTCACCACCTTGAGTTATTTATAAAGTAATAAAGGTGGGTTAAAACTCTAATAAATAGAAACGAAGAGCATTGTCAACTTTTTGCCCACTTCATAAATAGGGTCCTTTGAAGTTTGATAACATGGAGTTTATGGTTCCACATTGTTGCATCTAGAAGCTAAGTAAGCTACATCATTTGAATTTATGTATACCACAGGTGTCAATTGTACAGGGCCCTCATAAAACTGGATTTTACTTTTAAAAAAAAAAGCTTGTTTCGTTCCCAAGAAAGTATACATTTCTTCCCTTTCGCCATGTCTTTTTTTCTTGGGCAATAAAATTAAAATACACAATGAGGTACCATCAGTTGTCTTCCAAAAGTAATTCAGACACAAATCCTTTTTTATTGTTAGTTCCATATTACATTAGCACTGAGGGGTGGAAACCATACTGCATCAGCAATAAGCACCATTTCCACTTTTCATATGTCTAATCCTCCTGTCCCAGCAAGGCAGCCTGAAAACGTAGCAAGAGAGATTAAAATTATTATTCACAGAATTCCAGAAACATAGCTTTTGTTTTTAAATCCAAGTCTCTAAACCTAAATCTTTAAACTATAATGCTTCCAAACACAAGGCGATATGGCTTCAAACATAATACTATAGAAACAAGAGTAAAACAAATGACTAGATAAGAATGGTTGAATATAGAAATGGAGCTTTAGCCTTTTCTTAAAACCTTTTGTACCTGCAATAAACTCTTTAAAGACAATCACAAATCTCAGCTTATGAAATAGGGTAGAAGCCTATTTATATACAGATAGGTTCCAAGCTGTTTAGGAATTTATATAGAATTTAACTTAAAACTTTTCCGAACAGGAATCATGTGCTCCTGTCAGGAACCACCCAATAGAAACCTAGCTGCCACATTTTTTCGAGTGGTGGCCCCTTCTTTATAGAACATCATTCCCTATGAGGCACAGCTGGCCCCCACCCTGTTGCTCTTCCAAAAGGCCCCCAAAATGTTTTGTTAGCAGGCCTGGGGACCACAAATAGAGATGGAACTGACCAAGTGGGTGATTTGATTGTCTTATTGTTGCCATGGGAGGAGGGAGTGGGGTGATTTTTTTGCATGGGTTTTTAATATGAGGTGGATTTTTTTTTATGTTATAAGCTGCCCAGAGCCATCTATGTGTGACCTGGGTGGCTATATACATGTTTAATAAATTGGGGGAGGAGGTGTTGCCCCCCATGGACAGGGCACGGAATCTGGGGGTCCTCCTGGACTCACGGCTCAAATTGGAAGAGCAGGTGGGGGCCATGGCCAGGGGGGCCTTTTCCCAGATCCAGCTGGTTCGCCAGTTGCACCCATACCTGGATCGAGATGCCCTGCGCACGATCACTCAGGCGCTCGTCATTTCCCAACTCGACTACTGTAACGCTCTCTACCTAGGACTGCCCTTGCATACCACTCGGAGGCTTCAACTGGTGCAGAATGCGGCCGCGCGGGTAGTTTTTTTTTTTTTTAATTACATTTATATGCCGCCCTTCTCCGAAGACTCAGGGCGGCTTACAATTTTTGGAGCACAACCCAATGTGCTCAGCAATAGCCTTCATTCCATTGTACATGCCTGCTTATTACTAAGCGGCATTTTTACAAGGTCAGCTAATTGCCCCCAACAATCTTGGGTCCTCAATTTACCTACCCCGAGAGGATGGAAGGCTGAGTCAACCTTGAGCCTGGTAGGATTCGAGCCTACAGTAATTGTAGACAGCTGGATCTTAAGAGCAGGCATTTAACAGCCTGAGCCACCAAAGCTCTTCTTTGGGTAGTGATGGGAGCCCCCCCATACTCCCATATTACACACCTCCTGCGTGACCTGCATTGGCTTCCGGTCGTCCTCCAGGTGAGATTCAAGGTTCTGGTGTTAACATTCAAAGTCCTACATGGAATGGGTCCAGGGTATTTATGAGGACTCCTCCCAGCAACGAATACCAACTGGCCTGTACAAGCACACAGACGGGGTCTCCTCGGGGTGCCGTCTGCGACTCAATGTCGCTTGGCGGCAACCCGGGGGAAGGCCTATTCTGTGGCGGCTCCCACTCTATGGAATCATCTTCCGCCGGAACTCCGGCTGGCCCCCAATCTCCTCACCTTTTGCCACGATTTAAAGACCTGGCTATTTGTGCAGTCCAGGCTGTGCTGACCCCTGGGGTTTGATTGTTTTAACTTTGGGGTTTTAAATTTAATTTGGCTTGCATCTTGTTTAATATGCTTTTAGGTAACTTATTTATTGTTGTGTTTTTAGTTGTGAGCCACCCGAGTCCTTTCGAGAGGGGTGGCATACAAGTCAATTAATAAATAAATAAATAAATAATAATTCTACACCCATAATTTTTAACTTCCTTCAATTGTCTAATTGGGAAAGAACTGGAACATGGGTAATAGTAGCCAGATTACATTTTTTTTCAGAGAAGGGATGCAATTCATAGATCGTCTGCAGATGGAAAAAAAAGTATTCCTTGATACTATACCAGCCTGAGGATCAAGAGCAGAGGATCAAGAGGATTCCAAGGCTGTGTTCCTGTTTCTTCAAGTCGGGTGGGGTGGGGACAAAACTTAGAAGTCATTTAGATGATACCTTAGGCTGGGACAACTGATCATTTCAGTCAGCCACCAAGACTTTGACAAGTTTAGTATGAAAACAAACTTCCCTGCTAGGAATGAAGGAAATGAAAGAATGCTGTCCTTTCTTTCCTATTTTGTTTTTATTGGACGAGAACTGCAAAGAGGATATGACAGGAAGCAAATTAATAAGCCACTAATATAAATGAAAATTATATGCCAATTATCTTGTAGTAACATATACTCATCCAAGCCACTCTAGAACTGTTAATGGAATATATACAGGTTTGGAATATAGAATTAATTATATTTTTTAATCCTACCTTTATTATTTTCATAAATAGCTCAAGGCAACAAACATACTTAATACTCCTATTTTGCCTACTACAACAACCTTGTGAGGTAAGTTGGGTGGAGAGAGAATGATTGGCCCAAAGTCACCCAGCTGGCTTTTCATGCCTAAGGCAGGACTAGAACTCTTTCTAGTTTCCTGGTTTCAGCCTGGTACCTTAATCCCTAGACCAAAATGATGATATAGAAAAGCAGTATCTGCAACAACAGGGTTTAATATTATTGCTTAAAAACCAGATACCTGGGAATTTACTTAAGAACAAAAATAGAGATTTCTTTATGAATAACTATTTTCAGATTTAGAAATGTATAAAGGGAAATATTTATTTATTTATTTATTTATTTAGACTTGTATGCCGCCCTACTCCCAAAGGACTCAGGGCGGCGAACATACAAAAAAATATACAATAACACAAATAAAAACAAGTCCAAATTACCAAAAGTTAAAACAATAAAATCACAAAAACAAACAAATTAAAACTACCCACCCCCAGATGGAGAAAGTTAAATGGAAGGGAAAATGTTACACATAGTTAATATCACGCTAAAAGAAACTAGTATGTTTATGTTTATGTTTTACTGGTGGTATATCAGCCTAGTACTGATTGCAAAAATATATCATTTCTTCTCTAAACATTGGAAATGCAGTAATAAGGCTGGATCACTTTTTTAACATTTTGTGGCAATGATATAAAGCCCCCAAATTTGGAAAATGATTTATAATAAAATGAAACAGTTTGTAAAAATTTAATTTAATTTCCAACCTTCTATTTTGAGTTAAACTATTTGAGTTAAACTATTTTGAGTTTAACTAAGCTGCTTTTCTTGGGCTGTGTTGGCACAGTGGTTAGAATACAGTATTGCAGGCCAACTCACTGCTCACTGCCAGTTTGATTCTGACTGGATCAAGTTTGAGTCAGCCTTCCATCCTTCCAAGATTGGTAAAATGAGACCCAGATTGTTGGCGGCAATATGCTGACATTGCAAACCACTTAGTGCTGTAAAAGCATTGTGAAGCGGTATATAAGTCTAAGTGCTATTGCTATTGCTGTTTTATACAAACGTAATCACCGAACCGATAGTTACACCGGTTGAATCCCACCCCTGGTTTAAAGTGTTTGTACTCTGGCCTCGTGGCTTGAGTTTTATAATCACAACTGGACCACAGCAGGTTAGTAAGGCTGTCATAAATAGATCACAGCATAAGTAAACTGATAGATTTGGATAGTATAATGAAATAGAAACAACATTCAGCAACCAGAGACAATTCCTTCCTTGGATAATTGTGAACAAGATTAAATTGAACAACTAACATCTTGATGTAAATATATAGTAAACCACATTTGAAATGAAGGATGCAATTCGGATGGCATGGTACCATTCCAGAAAAGATATAGAGCTTGAAGATTACAAACCATGACACTGATTCTGGTTTTTCCTTTCCATGAATGAGCAAAAATATTGTACTCTGTAATTTACTAAGAGAGGGAGAGACTACATGGAAATATGATAAATGTTTATTAAGCACACTAAACAACAAACAGCTCCGTAGACTTCAGGTAATATGAAATAATCTGGAACTAGTTCAGAATAGACAAAAAAAGTATAGTTTCTTACAAAAAGGCAGCAGTTGCTACTGGCTTAGGCATTTTTAAAATCACAGAGGACAAGACTGTTAATGGCTAAGTACTCATTTAGTTAGCACTGAATGCTGTTCCAGATTGAATATAGACTTTCCCATCATGGTGCCCTCCAGATACTCTTAATTTCCAAACTTCACAGCTATTATAATATTTGGGAATACCGGTTTACACAATTAACACCTCCAAGTAGCACCACAACTAAGTCCATGCCTTTTTTATTCCACATACAGATATCAAAGTATCTGAGTGGCTATTGTGATTGACAGGAAATGAAACTAGATAGGACTTCTGGGCAACTGCATTTCAATATATTAGGGGAAAAATGATTAAACTAAAAATGCTAGAAAATATTTTGTTTACTGACAAGGAAGTACATTTCACCACCCATTATTTTAACTGCAAGCAAAAATATGTAAAGCTTACTAATTAATCGCTTTTTAAAAGGAAAGAAAGCAGTACATTTATTAGCACAATCAATTACAGAGGAGCAAGAAAAAAACAATATAGCAAATATATTTGCTACATAAAATACTCTAAAAACAAAGTTCTTATTTTTAGGAAGTAGTTATCCTCCACTTGCAGATGATATGTAACTGGGGATGGGAATCAATATGAACACATAATTTTTTGTTGTTAACTGCAAGGAGATGTAGGGGAGAATAAAAGCATGACAACTCAATAGCAAAGATTATAAATAACTATCTCATGTTCAACTTTATCAATATTATTTATGTAGGAAAGTTGTAAACCACATTTTGTAATATTTCATAGGGCAAGTAAAAAAAGAGAAAGGTGCTTAATTCCCTCCTCCTACTTTTCTTCATTACAAAGTGCACATGATGACTTTTCTTCAAACTGAAGCATATTTTGAAGATCATTTGCATGAAAAAGAACTTGGAGCTGCTAAGAAATATTTACAAAATGCAAATAACCTAAACTGGCATGCAATTAAGAACAAAGCATAGCTGAAACACCCAAATTTCTCATATGGTATCTAGTTCAGCTCTCACATTTGAATAAAACATGAAATTCTATCTACACATGTGATTTCATTAAACTACTGCAGATGCCCAACGCCCACTACTTTTAAAAAGTACTCTACTGAGCTATTTTTTGAAAAGGGTATTGTATCCCAACCATTCTACTTTTTAAAAAAAATACTCTTAGAGGAAAAGAGAAAAGTCTTATTTCTATTGCAAAATTGCCCCAGCAAAATTCCCATTTCTATTATTTGGACCTACTTATTCTTTTGGTGCTAAGCAGCAAAGAACTATTGTAACAGAGATCTTTTATATTTTAGTCAGAATGCATAACCTGCAATCACAGGATTATGTAGTAATCCATAAGTTCTTCCCATCCATTTCTTGGTGTGGTGCCCGTGGTCCCTAAGGCTGCCATCAAATACCAACTATGACAGCAGGATAAACTATCACATGTATACATCTTAGATATGCATAAGGAATAAAAAAATAAATCAAATTTAATGGAGGTGTGGCCTGACCTCTTTTGGAACAGAACAGAAATGACATATATTCAGGAGAGGGATTCTAATCAAAATAATCTTTAGCAGCAGCATTCCTAACTAAATCACAGTACTCAGTCAGGGGGAAAATATAGACTGAATTATTGAAGGCAACTGAGATAAATGAAACTTCAAGGGTCCAAAGTATGCAACTTTTTCAGTGGCCAATAGACCTGTTTGATTGCTTCCATTTTTGCAAGCTGCAAATGTTTAATAAAAAGTCTTTGTTCTGCAAACTGCAATTACTTTGCTATTTCGATTAAAAACAAGCAAACTGGTAAACCTCTGCTATCTTGAAACAGATCCAGTATCTTGGTCACAAAATAAACTGCGACTTCAGTATCAAAAGTGTTATCACTATCCTTTTGAGGGATTGCAAATAAACATTTATCACTATACGTTCATTAGAGAAATGCTAATCATTATGACTGGGAAGACCAGTCATTTTGCTCAGACTCCAAGGAAAATGCAATTAAACAGAATTTTTCTGTGATTTTGCACAGAAAATAACAATGGGCATGTTGTTATTCTCCGGAAATGATGCATCAATAACAATTCTAAAATGTCTCTGACTGGATTTTGATCCCAACCCCATCTACATTAATGGCATTTAACCTTATTTCAGGGTCTATTTTTGACAGATGACTGTAAACATGGTCACAACCATCTTCAGAATGCAGATTTTCAATTTTTCATCTCATACTGTGCTACTACTCAGAAAATGTAAGTTACAGTCAAGAAAAATACATTAGTTGCATCATTCCCAATAACATTTTAGCTAGAAATATGGCATAATTCAAAATATCAAGAATGAAGAGTACTGAAGATGATTTAAGATACTACCTTAACTTAGATTAATTATTATGCTGATCGTTAAGATTTGATTAATAAATGAAGTACAGAGGTTCAAGCCAAGTTTCTATACATGCATGTAGATTATGCAAAAGTTTGCCTCTCTGAACTATTATTCTTTCCAAATAATGACTAGAGCAAATGTTTAATACTTCTTGTATGCCTAACTTTCATAACTGTAATACTGTTTCCTAAATAGGGAAAAATAGAAATTGGAAAAAACTTTAGACTTTAACATTTTGTGCAGTTTTATCACTTTTACTAGGTTTTTTTATCAATTTTACTAGGGTGGAAAGAGAAAGAGATTTTCAAAGTATTTCATTTACATATTTCCATACTGAGCTTGAATATAACAGCATTAATCTCATATTCTCATGCATTGTATATTACCTGTCCTATACTAAAAGAATATATACCAAACTCAAAAGTATTATCTTTTATAGTAGTTGTATATTCCAAATAATTTTATAACATGCTTCTTTAAAATAAGATAGGTCACAACTGCCATTAGATGGCAGTGTTCAATAACTTTCCATTGAAATACAGTATTAGGTTAAAGATTAGTTTCAGCAATCTTTGCAGTAATTAAATAGTGGAATAGTTAATAGCTTCTTTTAAAATGCTTAGCATGAGAAAAGTTTTAAGATTTATAAATTGATGTTGGATTTTAGGGCCTGGGATTAACAGAATAGAACAAAACTTAATTTAATAGAATTTTATAAATTATTTGTCTAAAACGTAGGGATGCAAAAAGCTGGAAGCTCAACCACCTTCAATTATTTCTCATAATGAAATACAAAACAACAGCTTTCCTGAGGTGCCATATCAAAATTTGAATGTGTTATGTATTGGAAATAATCTTTAAGGTCTACAGCTTTTCTACTAACCACTATAGAATATTGCATGTTAAAGAGAAACATTTTTTTAAAATGTTAAACCCAAGTCATGATCATATTTTCAATGTCCAATTACTCTTCAAACTAAAGTATATTTCATAATGTTCTAGCATTGGTGTTAAACATTTGGATGTTTTTCTAGGGAGAAAATGTAATGTTACCCCTCCCTTCTCATATTAGATATTAAACTGGATTGGCATTTGGCATTCATTAGATAAGGTAGCAAAACTGTACTGGACATTCTTTGAGACAAGACCTAGAATCTTTTCTAGACTGTAATCTGTCCTACAGCTGACATGTTCAAAATAGCAAGTCCTGGAAGCAGCAGTGCGGGTTCTAAAGACAGAAAAGACAAGGCAGTTTGTTTCCTGCACTTTGCTGGTTTACAGAATATTCCCTCATGTGACTAAGAATGCCCGACATTTAGGACACACCTGCAACATTTATTAAATGAGGTTAATAATATTCTCAATTAGATAACATTACTAGAAACTAGTAATTTAGATCCCTTGATAGGCACAGCTTCATATTCCTAGCTGTCTGTCTTTATTTCTGGCCAAATTTTACAGTTACTCATAGAGATCCAAGTCACTTTCAGAGCTCCTTCTTCTGAATGTTTCTCCATTTACTTTCACAGATGAACCATTTTTCATTGTTCTACCACTAAAATTCCAGTCAGCAGGAGAAGAAAGTTGAAGAGTCTTTTTGTATGTCCAGTATGGATTAAGTATGAATGTAACAGCACTCAATCCTGTTACTAGAACAGTAAAATATAGGAGTCCCAGATTTTCCACCACAGCATTCCAATTGGAAAGACACACCCACCACATATGGTAGGTAAGCATCATGCGGCAGTGAAACATGTGGATCATTATCCACTGACTTGCCTTCCATAAGAAAGTATTAGCCCGGCCAGCCTAGAGAAAAAGAAAAAAGAAACTCAAGTTAAAATACCAAATAGATAGAATTGAAATGTAGTTCGTATTTCACATGAAACCAGAACCATATTTGCAAAGTTAAAGCATTAAAGAACCTTACTACTTCCAAATTTGTTGAAAGTTATGAAAGAAGCAGGGAATCTGAAACAAAACTAGCTTGTAAGGACTTGATTAAACATCTGGATGACCTTTTGAAGGACAAAATGGAATGTCGCCAAGAAAAACTATTAGGAAGTATGCTTAAGTTCTTCCAATTCATGCAGATTCATGCCTTTTTGTCTCATGACTGAAAAGGATCACTCAAAGGAAAAATAACCTTTTGCATATGCCAAGACAGCAACTTTATAATCCATGCCCTACATCAGTTACAGAACTGGAAAATGCAGGAGAAAATGTCCCAACACATAAATCTTAGAGGACTGCTCCAAAAACAGACTTATTCCACAACAGATCTATATTTCATCTGTGGAGTTTGTCAAATCCGTAGAAAATAGTACCTCTTAACTCTACCTCTTAATGGCTACCTCTTAATTTAAATAAAAGAGGGATGTCTCCTGCTATATTATCCCAGGCTGCATTACTAGGAAGTAGAATTCAACTGAGAAAAAGAGCCAGTTTAATTTAGTAGTTAAGGCAAGTTCTAGTGAGTTCTAGTCTGGCCTTAGCCATGAAAGCCAGCTGGGTGATCTTGGGACAATCACACTCTCTCAGCCCAAGCCACCTCATGGGTTGTTGTTGTGGAGAAAATAGGAGAAAAGTGTCTGCTCTATTTGTAAATAAGGGCAGCATATACATGAATTTGTCCTTTAGTATTCTAAATCCATCTTGCTAAACATCTTAATGGTGTTCAAAGTACTCTTCTAATAAGGGTAATATAAAATTGGAGGCTTCAGTATTCTGATGTAAACTTACTATAACAAGCAATGTCTCCTACCCATCCCAATATCTCTAGAGAACAGCTTGAATCAGAGGTGGGCTGCACATATCTTAATAACCAGTTCACCGAAAATGTGAGTGTGTACACACACACCCTGCACACACGCAGCTGCAAAAATAAGGGAATTTCCTGCGCGCAACAGCCAGGGTGAGATCGGGCAAGGTGCGGAAAGCAGCAGGGCTATGAGGGCAGGAACGCGAGCAAAAAGGTAAGATATATAGGACTGGATAGCGCCTGGACAGGTGGGAGGGCCCAACCGGTGGTCCAAACCGTCAGCAGCCTACCACTGGCTTGAATCCTAAGGTAGGGGAAATCTGAAATTTTCTAACCTCTCCCTTCTTTTACTCACTCAGGACATTACTTAGCAATATAAATCATGTTTTATGTGAAGTCAGTTAACTATACCAGTACAGTATGTTCAATACCAGCAGTATCTTAAGGGAAACATTTGAATTTTGAGTCAGGTTCCAAAACTGCTGTGATCGTTATTTCACCTAAACATAAACAGATGGTCAGAAACCTCCTAGCACAACTCCGCAAAATCTAAGCAAATGATACCTACTTGATCTTGACATTCATAGGGAAGCAAAATAACCCACAGTGTTTAAATTGCTCAATTGTTCCTATGAATTTAATTCTTCCTTAATATTTAATTATTAAGGAACAATTTAATTGTTCCTTAATATTTTGAAAGAAATCCTGGAGATCATATCTGCTTGGAAACACCATGGTTCTTCATCTAATATGTAATAGTGGGTAGTTCATAACTAGTCAAATATAATAAAAAGTATACCCAAATGTTTTTCAATTTGTTACTTACAATTAGGTTCAAAATATTAGTAAGAATATTTCCACAAGTGATTATCAATCTTCATAAATCAAAAGTGTCATTAACCATAACTGATGTATACCTATTCTCTTTTACTTTTAATATTAAAATTTAGAAAAGACTGGTTGGGTCCATATCATTTACTCTTTTGTTTTCTATAGTTATTTTAATCTAGAGGAGGCTGCTTGGGCTCACATAAAATATCCAGTCTAGATTGTAAAAGTATAGCCTGGAATGACCGGCACCTATCAGCATCCCTTTTACCTCCTCTACTGACATAATTTTGCTGCTACTACACCTCTGCCAATTCCCAGGGATTAAACAAATAAAATAATGTACAGCTTATGGCCAGAGACAAAATGTCCTTTACATTCAATGGTTGGGCTCAAACAAACTATATTATGGCCCAGAATAATGTATGAACCAACCACTATTTGGAACCATCTATTTTTCCTTTTTTCTCTCTGGCCCTACTTTGGCAAGCTTATAGTCTTCCCAATGTTTAAGCAAAACTCCCATCACCCCCAGCCACAGGCTGAGTTGTTTTAGAGCTCAGCAATATCTAAAAGATTACAAACTTCCTACCCATACATTAAGTAATAAGCACTTGTAACACAATTTTTGACCTGGTTTTTAGATTTCAAATTTACACGTAAGCACGAACTGAAATACTGTCTAAATTGTTTGTATTTCTGTCATAAATGTTTACATTACAATACTGTTTTCAATTTGCAATCTAAAGTACAGTATCATGTATGCTGTATAGAGAATTCTATTGCTTTAAAGGAATATGCATATATTCAATTAATAAAGCTGAATGACAAGTTACTTGAATTGGCATATTCAAAAATTGTAAAACACACTATCCCAATAAAGCAGCTTTAAGGGAGAGCTTCTGAACTGTTGCATATACAACTCTCCTCTTCTTATTGCTTTCTCTGCCACCTCCAAATGAAGAGAGCAAAAGTTTACATGGATTCCATTTGCTGTCATTTCCTTTGTCTATCCTAATGACACATTGTTCACTTCCCCTTTAAGGTCTTAAGAGAAAGAGAAGATGTTATATTATGTCATGACCTCACATACAAGGTTTTACATAACTTCCTTAAAATTATGAACTTTTGTTGATATCAGAATGTAGTAGCAACATTCTCCAAACAGAGCTCAAGATCATTATTATTTTCTTGGATTGGTGGTATTGCGGGGCAGTCAACAAGCAATCCACAGAAATAGCAGTTTTAATCTATGGTTCCATGTCACAGGGAAAAAAATCCAATTATGTAAGTAGTTCACAATATTGTAAAACGGGACACTATGTATTTCATATAGAACCACATCTCATTTAACTACTTAAAACAAGCTCACAGATAACAGTAGTCTTCCATTTAGTGTGGTAAATCTCTCCCATGTGCCAAACCTATCATGGATTGAAATTCTTAATACAACTTTAGTTCTTCATTGGAATGCACACTAATTATCAACATGAACTGTTTTAGGTCAGATTAGAGTTCATGTAACTCAACATTCTTATTAGCTACAAAGGAAAAGGACAGAGTTCTTTTGGCTCCCCCTCCTTCCCCCAATAGGACCATTCAATGGAATTAACAACTACATGGCTAATTTCTACCAGTGTTATTTTGAGTCTCAAATGCTTCATAACTCTTCCAGTGACATTTCCCATCGTCCCCAAACTGGCTAGAGACAAGTACAGAAAGTTGTTTACCCCTAACCAGATTTATTGATTCTACGATATTTTTCTAGAACAAGCGTTTTGGATGTATTTGTATTCTAAAACAGAGTCCTAAGTTAAATTTAAAGTAGCATTTAAATTTAAAGTATGAATTATTCAATCAGGGGTTACTCATAGCTGTTGCTCTACTGCTTAATGTTCTAGATGTGAGGATCAGTTAATCTTTTCAAGTGGATATTTATTATAACACTATTCTGTAACAGTTACATATGTTGGTAGATGAAGAACACTAGCAGTGAGGACCTCCAAGCAGCTTTTTAACCAGACATGGGCCTAGGCCTGATCACTCAGAGACTCTGAATGGAAATACATACAATAACAGAGAAGAGATGGAGAATTAGATTCTAAATATGAGATTCAGCAAGAAAAAAGAGAAGAGTGAGAGTTGTAGCCTGAACCTTGCGGAATAAAATGTCTCATTACTGAAACAAGCTGTCATCATGCTCTCAGAATTGCTGCAATTCTAGCCTGTTTTGCAATATGGACTTCCACTGGGGACTAGTCTAGACAAGATATGTAATTTTATGTAGCAACCATAGCTCTCCTTTGCTCATTGTTCTCTCACCTTTAAAAGTATCCAAGACATGCAAGTGAAAGGTGTACTCATCTCAAGTAGCATTCCCATCAAAGGTATGTAATGTCCAGATTTTATGTTGGTTATCAGACCCACAAAACCACCAAAGGCAAGAAAGTGGTGAACAACTACAAATAAATCAAATGTTTTAAAGATAAAATTAGAAACATGAACGGCTACATTTTCTAGTAAAAAGAAGCCAGCGGCTATGAGGCAACTGAACCAACTCCAGTCCTGCTGGGAATAAACCTTGTCAGCCTGAAAAACTGGATCTAGAAGTAAAGCCCAGAAGCCAGCCACACAACTCTGAATGCCGAACACGCCTCGTGTAGCAGCCAGATCCCAAAAGACTTTCTCCTTTGCAGGCAATGAGCGGTAAGTTATACTCAACCATGAAGACAAAAAATGTGAAAAACAAAATATTCCCAAGTAGAAAAAGAAGCCAATGGCCACTAGTGCCAAACGAACTTCCCATAGAAAATAATTCCAGGCAAATATGGATTTAGATGTTGACTCATCATTTGGACGATTCATGTCTTCTACTTATGTTGAGGTGGTTTGGGTAGCATCCACTTGTCAGGTCCACTTAAAAATCTTGAACTTTTGCCCATTCAGTGAGCAGCAACCAAATTCTCATTGTCATCTGTAGGGGAAAAAAAGACAAAATGCTCTATACAGTATAGAAACACATACATTACATGTACCTAGTTCTAAGAAGTCATACAGACTCAGTTTACACACTGCACTAAGAAGTCCTTTAGTTTGGGTAAAACTTTTTGTATAACCAAAATGGCTTAGAATTTTGTGAAACCCAATAATAATTATTAAACAAACTGATTGTGTAAACATCAAACGGGAATCCAATTATGTATTACTAGTAGCAGTGCAAAAATTGCTTGGGTTTCTTGCATATACTATACTTCTGCAATTAACACTGAGATAAAGAATCACACATTGCTTCACTGGCCATATTAGTGTGGCTCTGAATCCAAACACTGACCTTTATAAACAAGTCATGTCTTTGTGATTTACGCAATTAAATGTGTAAATATATGCTTCTTGTAATGAACTTATCTAGCTATGTTTTTAAAAAATGTTAGAGTTGCATGCAACTAAGCAAAGTACTTTCTGAGGAGAAAACTAAAGATGGCATGGGGGATAGGTGGCTGACAAGATATCTGTAGTCGCCTTCCTTGGTCTGGTGCCCTCCACAAGGACTGAATTTATAAAATGACCCTGCAGAACAGCTTAGACAAAATTATGATTGGCTAATTTGTGACACAATATATTATATAAATCCAGTCAATATAACCAGTATATGGTTTGATATGTTGTGTGAATCTAAACACTCAGGTAAATTCAGATAAACATGGTTAACTAAAGCACGAATAAGCAGGGACAGCATTATGAGCTAAATAAAAACATAATCAGTGGTTATAGCCAACTATGACTTCTTTCACTGTGTTCTTACCCTTACTGGGTTGTATTCCACACTGTCAGGAAAATGAAGTTGCACATACAACCTTGGAGGCTACTTAGGGAATACTGAGGCCCTAATAATATGTAACTGCTGTATTTTGCAGGCAGTTTCACAGGTGCACATGACTGCCTAGTCATTAGCAGGGAAGGGATGTTTTCAAGCTTTCTTCCATTATGCCTTGCAGACGATTTAAGTAAGCACTAAGTTCCAGGTGCATATTTCATTCCTAGCCATTATACATTATAAGCACATTATACACTGTGATTCAGGTCTGGATCACAATAATTAACCCTTAACTGGAAATACATACACAAACATAAAAGAATATGCTGTACTTGCTAATATCCTACCAGATATTTTTTATTTGTTCCTGACTTCCGACTTTATTTAAAAAAAATTAGTATATATTTTTCTCTGATGACTTTCTACAATAATGGTTGTAGTTGTTTGATTACCAAAGATAGAATTATATTTTTCCCCTTAGAGTTGACAGGCACTCAGTTGACAAGACTGTCTCCCATTTACACAAAAATTAGGTATGCCTAATTCAGAGTTGAATTCCCAATTCCATGCTGGTTGATGAGAGCGGAACTCCAACACAGGACAGAAGCAACAGCTAGCTCAACATTATCTGTCCTACCCAAAAATATTTTTAAAATAAATTTCTGCAGCCTGATCTTAACTTGGAGATACAAAAAGGTAAGTAAAGCCACTGTCACTAGATGCTCACCATATATTGTTAGTAATTTCATATAAGATATTCTCCTGATGATTGTCTTCCAAAATCCTGTCTTCCTGAGTCCTTTCTCTGTACACCTCAGTGCTTAAGAATACCTTTCTGGGTAACGCAGACAACCAAGCCATCCCAAATGCCCAAGGCTTCCCCAGATTAATTCTTGCCTAGCAACAAATTTAATATAAGTAAAGCTTTGTGACACCCTCATTAAACGCTTAAAACCAATAGAAAAAAACTGTTTTTATGAAGGGTGGCTGCCCTAACAACTCTGAAGAAACACTGGGACAGGAAAAAGTAATACCGTATCCTGAAAAATTACACTTCCAGCTACAGATAGTCCTCAACTTACAACCACAATTGAGCCCAACATTTCTGTTGCTAAGTGAAACATTTGCTAAGTGAATTTTGCTCCATTTTACGACCTTTCTTGCCACCATTGTTAAATGAATCTCTACAGTTGTTGAGTTAGTAGTACAGTCGTTAAGTGAATCTGGCTTCCCCATTGTCAGAAGGTCACAAAAGGTGACCACATGAGCCCGGTATACTGCAACCATCATAAATATGAATCTGTTGTGCCAAGCGTTCCAATTTTGATCACAAGGCCATAGGGGTCGTAGGTGTGAAAAACGGTCGTAAGTCCCTTTTTCACAGCGCCTAAATGAACTCTTGTTAAGTTGAGGAGTACCTGTACTTCCTTCAGGCCTCCTCACCCTCGTCTCTCCTGTTCTAAAAAAAAAAGGAATCCGAATTAGCTTCACTTCTGCTTAAGAGAGTCATCCGGAATTGTAAAACTAACGAAGAAAAACCACCACCCAACACACCGAGAGCCACGAGCTGCCTTCCTCCATGGCGGGTGGCAAACGGAAACTGGGGCTCTTCGGGGCTTATGAAGCATGTCCGTGTCCCAACTTCACCCTTAAAACAACGTGGGCAACCGAGAAGGGTTGCGTGTATACACACACACACACAAACTTAAATGGATTACCACAGCCTTCTTTATCCGTGTCGGCTGCACCTTCAGATAAGACATCCAACTCTAAGTTTAAAAAAAAGTAAAATAAAAACCCAGAAGCCCCCTCCCCTCCCCCCCTCTCCCGTGCCACAGCGAGGGAGGCGGAACACACAACTTGCAGCTCGCCCAAAGGAAGCCGCGTTTCTGTCTCTCTCCTCAAGGCTCTCCCTAATTCCGCGCTGCCACTACTATTCAGAAGCGGTCCTTACCGGTTGACGCCAAGGCCTCACTGGTCGGTCGGCTTCCCTTCCTCTTTAGCAACTAGCCCCGTCAGACTTCTGTTTCGTTTCTGTGGAAGGGGAAGGGTTTTTGGTTTGTTTTTTTAAATAGACGTCATCTTCCCGTCACGCGCTTAACAACCCCCCCCTCCCTCCTCGCGGTCAGCTGGGTCCAAATCAAGGCTTTTGGCTGAGGTCGGCCTTAGCAGGCGATGCGTGCTCGTGCACCGGGCCTCGCCCTCGTTTTCCCTTTTTTTCTTCATTACTCAGGCGGACAGTTTGGGGCAAACCATTTGGTCGCTCGGAAGGGGAGGAAAGAGGGAACGCCGTGAGAGAAATTTCTGTTCCGGATCTGAGCCTGAGGGTGGGGTGAGCGATAAGTGTGCCGGCTTCATCCAAAGGGAAGGGGGAGAGAGAGGGAGAGGGAGGAGGAGAGGAGAGGAGAGAAAATAAAGAGGGAGGGAAGGGAGAAAGAAAAGAAAGAGAAAGAAAAAGAGGGAGGGAGGGAGGGAGAAAGAGAAAAGGGAGAGAGGGAAAGGAGAAAGAGAGAGAAAGAAAGAAAGAAAGGGAGGGAAGGAAGAGGAGGGAAGGAAGGAGGAAGGAAGGAAGGAATGGAAGGAAGGGAAGGGAGAAAGAAAGGGAGGGAAGGGAGAAAGAGGGAGAGAGGGAGAGGGAAAGGAGAAAGAAAGAAGGTGGGAAGAGAGAAGGAAAGGGAGGGAGGGAGAGAAGGAAGGGAGGAAGAGGGTGGGAAGGGAGAAAAAGAAAGAAAGGGAAAAATAAAAGAGGAAAAAGAAAGAAAAGAAAGAAAGAAAGAAAGAAAGAAAGAAAGAAAGAAAGAAAGAAAGAAAGTGAGGAAAGGAAAAAAGAAGCCTTGCCCTTTAAGAAATAGGCAAAGTTCTTTCCTTTTGTGGATTCAAATTTCCAGGCTGGGAGATTTCACTGCAAAATGATTTGGTCAGCTGTGTTGAAAGTCAGAATCAGTTTATTAATAGGAAGGCAGATAAGAATAAACCTCACAGCATTCCTAATAAGTGAGTAGGCAAACCTTTCTCTTATACACTTCAGGTTCTTTGATTTTCTCTGAGGCCTTTGATTTTTGTATGTCTTGAGTTCCTGTCTCTTGGAGCTTTTCCTGGGATCTTGGTTTTGTGGGCCTGATCCTTTGTAGTTGCTCGTTTGCTACCATGGTCCCTTCCTGCCATGCCTTTTGGTTTGCTTTTCACAAGTTTTTATAGCTTGCCATCTATTTGATTTCTATGAGAAAGGATCTTAGCTAGTTTGTAGGGGTTTTTTCTCTGTATCCCATGCCTGTAATTTTTTCCTTCCTTTGTTGTCAAAAGTAAGCTGGCTCCAGCTATTTTAATGGCCCTACTTGACAAAGGGTGGGGGCTGATGGAGCTGACCCTGCTTGTGTTTTTTTTCCTTCCCCTTCTAATGTTTTCCTAGAAGAGAGGGGAATCGTAACTTCCAACAAAAAAAAGAAAGAATGAAAGAAAGAAAGAAAGAAAGAAAGAAAGAAAGAAAGAAAGAAAGAAAGAAAGAAAGAAAGAAAGATGCCAAGGCCAATGAAGGACGCAAGACATGAGATGCAGGCTTTGATTGCTTTTTATTGGGGTACCCCCAGGAAAAGGGCTCCTGACCAAAATGCCAAGAGAACCAAGAACAAAGGATTAAGAAAGGTTTATTTATACATTTCCACTAAAGGAGAAGATGGGACAAGGCGGGATAATAAGAAATATCATCTAATAAACATTTTAGTAATAATTCTACAATTTGTTCTATGGATCACTAGCTGTCCCTATTCCAAAGCCTTGGCTAATGAATGCCCCAGGAGTTATCTAATACACATTTTATTTGCTGCAGGCCAAGTATTCCTAAATTTTAGCTGAGGCCTGCAAGTTGCCTAACTGTTACTTTTATCAGCTTTCTAACTACCTAGAATTGTTACAAGCTTTACACCTGCATATTTCTTGTGAATAAGCATTCTTTGTTCTTGCAGGACAAACTCCACAATTACAGGCTTCCTGATTTACTTTCAAGTGTGTGCCATGACTTTGCTTTACTTTAGCAAACAGCCCATCATTCCCCTCTCCCCTTTGAATCTGAAAATGATTTAATTTTCCAAGATTCACCCAACATCAATATCCATGCACTGGGGGACCCCTTAGTTTCCTGACAGGTGGAAAGGCAAAGCAGAAGGCATTGTAATGCTCAACAGGTGATTAAGAGAACAATGAGGATGCCTGCCAAGGTCATTACTGGGTTCTTAATCAGCTGAAATCAGCCAACCATCCTGTCAACCAATGCCTCTAGCCTTTCCATTCATCCCTGTGGGAGTGGGGGCGTTTTTTGCAGCTATCTTTGTGGTGTGTGTTCAGGTTCTTTCCTTGATAAGACTAAATTCCTGGGAAGAAGGACTTGCATTCTCTATTTAATGTGTTTGCACACACCTGCATTAAATTTGTGAGTCAAGTACAGTCCCTAAAAGAATAAGGGCAGGCATTGGGAGACAGACTCCTACAGGGACTAATAATGAGCTAATCTTTTCAGCTCCTACCCTTGGCTGCACCTGCTTCTCTGCCAGGGTTCCACCTCCACACATTCACCTCTAGCTTTTCTCCTTGGCTGACACTTAGCTGTTCACCCTGGCCAATGAGCCATGGCCCATCCATCCCATGCACTTGGGCACGGCCTGTTCGTTGACACACTGTTCATCCCAGCCTCTTGGCTACTCAGGTCAGTTAGCCGCCAGCCAATCAGCTAGCTGCCGATTGATTGCAGCGAGGGAGGGTTGGGGGAGGTGCTGCAGCCAAATGGTGTAGCTTGTTAGCAGAAAGAAGGGGAGGGGGTGGAAGCTCCCTTACACCTGATTGTGCCTCCCTGATAACGAATGGGAAGGGAAGAGCGGGGGTGGGGTGGAGCGGTAAGTAGGCCGCTTCATCCAAAGGGAAGAGGGAGAGAGAAGGGAGACAAGAAAGAAAAGGAAAGAAAGAAAGAAAGAAAGAAAGAGAAGGAAGGAAGGAAGGAAGGAAGGAAGGAAGGAAGGAAGGAAGGAAAGAAAAAAGAGAAAAGAAAGAAAGTAGGAAGGGAGAAAGGGAGGGAAGGGAGAAAGAGAAAGAGAAAAGAGAAAGAAAGGGAAGGAAGATAAAGAAAGGAAAGGAAGGGAGATAGAGGGAAGGGAAAGTAAAAACTGGTGCAGAATGCAGCCACGCGGGTTGTGATGGGAGTGTCCTGATACTCCCATATTACACCCCTCCTGCGTGAGCTGCATTGGTTGCCGGTTGCCCTCCGGGTGAGATTCAAGGTCCTGGTAATCATCTATGAAGCCCTTCATGGCTTAGGTCCGGGGTATTTGCAGGAGCACCTACTGCCAGCAACGGTTTCCCATTGCCCTGTGCGCTCTCACAGGCAGGGTCTCCTCAGGGTGGCGTCGGCCAGACAATGTCGGCTGGCGACCCCCAGGGGGAGGGCCTTCTCTGTGGGTGCGCCCTCCCTTTGGAATCAACTACCCGTGGAGCTCCGGTTGGCTCCTGACCGTCGATCCTTCCGTCGCAACCTGAAGACATGGCTTTTTCGATCGGCCAACCTGGACTGAAGGGGTTTTTTAAGTGTTTTAAATTGTCTGTGGGTTTTAATGTTTTAATATGAGTATTGGGGTTTCTTATTTAAGAGTTTTTTAAATTTTGTATTCTTGCTTTTATTGCTGTAAGCCGCCCTGAGTCCTTCGGGAGATAGGGCGGCATAGAAATCCCATTATTAAATTTAAATTAAATTAAATTAAATTAAATTAAATTAAATTAAATTAAATGAGATATGGAGGGAGGGAGGGAGAGAGCGAAAAAGGAGAGGAAGGAAGGGCCACAAGCTCTGGCACTAGACGCAGCTTCAGAGGCTGCTTTGAAACAGCACAGCAATCCAGGGCTGGAAGGGACCTCAGAGGTCATCTAGTCCAACCCCCTGCTCCAGCAGGAGACCTTATATCATCTTGGTTATTTTGGTGTCTCTATCACAGAGGAGGAATTCCCAGAAAAGGGAAGGAGTTTATAGGCAAGGCTGCCATGCAGAGGAAGGCAGAGATAGTCCTTGACTTCCGACAATTGAGCCCAACCTTTTGGTTGCTAAGCAAGAGCATTGTTAAAGTGTGTTTTGATGCATCTTATTCAATCCATCTTCCAACAGTGGACTGTGGGTCAGATTGAGAATTTGAGAGCAAAGGCCTGCCAGATGACCGGTGATTGACACACTTGTAAGGGTACTCCTTGACTTACTCTACGTCCACCATTGAGCCTCGAATCTCCATTTGCAAAGCAAGACAGCTGTTCAGGGAGCTTTCACCCACTTTACGACCTTTCTTGCCACCGTTGTTAAGCGAGTAGTTGCAGCTCTTAAGTCACATAGTCGTTAAGTAAATCCAGCTTCCCCGTGGACTTCATTGGTCAGGTCGCAAAAGGGGATCGTGTGATTCTGGGACATTGAGACCGTGATAAGTAAGAGTCAGTTGCCAAGCGTCCGAATTTGGATCACCTGACCATGGGGATGCTGCAACGGTCACTAAGTGTGAAAAACAGTCATAAGTCCCTTTTTCCAGTGCTGTTGTAACTTGAACGGTCACTAAGTCAGTCACAGTCGCTAAATGAATCTGGCTTCCTCGAATCTCCATTGCTAAGAGAGACAGCTGTTCAGTGAGCTTTCACCCACTTTACGACCTTTCTTACCACCGCTGTTCAGTGGATCATTGTTTCAGTCGGTCAGACAATGGTTAAGCGAAGTTGGCTCCCCCAGTGACTTTGCTTGTCAGATGGTCACAAAAGAGAGATCACGTCACGTGACCCCAGGACGCTGCGACCATCATAAATGAAAGTAACTTTTGTTTGCAACAACCTGCAGTCACATGACTACATTTTACCATGGTTTTGCCAAAACCAGGCATTTACTTCCAATTTTCAGCAAAACTGTGTCCATAGCAAACCATTGTTTGCTTAATAACGGCAGTGATTTGCTTAATGACTCTTGCAGAAAAGGTGAAAAATCGGGTCAGTCATGTGACTGACCCATTTTTATAATTATTTATGATGTGTGAATGCAATGGGCAAGGTTATTACGGTCATATGTTGAAGTGTACGTGTAAGTTAGTGAAGTTTATAAAGTTTATAACATAGAATGCCAGTGCTGGCCTAGAAACCAGGAGGCCATGAGTTTTAGTCCTGTCTTAAGCACAGAAGGTTGAGTGACTTTGGGCCAGTCCCTCTCTCTCAGCCCAACTTGCCTTAAAGGGTTGTTGTTGTGGGGAAAATAAGAAGAGGAAGGAGTATTAGGTATGTTCTCCTCCTTGAGTTACTTATAAAAATAATAGGTGGGATATAAATATAAATATATTATTATTACTATTATGGTTATGCTTATAATTATTAATTGAATTTATATTGCCGCCTATTCGAGGCAGCTTACAGAATGTAAAACCATATTTAAAAAAAAACAAAACTAACAAAAAGAATCAAATAAATTAATAAAGTACAATACAACAAAATCTGGGGGGGGAAATCACCCCCCAACTCCCACCCCCTGCCCCGATGACAGCAGATCACACGAGCCATCTGATGGGCTCCATCTGCTCTGGATTGATTCTCCAGGCCCGCTGGCAGAATCAGGTCTTCAGTGCTTTCTGGAAGAGTATTAGAGAGGGGGCCAGTCTAATCTCTGGGAGAATGATGTTCCAGAGAAAGGAGTCCCACCAGGTGTATCTCCCTCAGGGATGGGACCCGCAGCATTCCCCTGCCTCCCCGCTCTGCTGGGTCAGGTAGATGTGACTGGCAAGAGATAAGAGTCCCTCAGATAACCTGGTCCCATGCCATAAAGGGCTTTAAAGGTGACAACCAGCACCTTGAATTGCATCCAGAAGCAAATTGGCAACCAATGCAGCTCCCGCAGGAGAGGTGAAACATGCACACCAGGGTCTGCACAAAAGTATGTGGGCCGCTGCATTTTGCACCAACTGGAGCTTCCGGATGTTCTTTAAAGGCAGCCCCATGTAGAGCGCGTTGCAATAATCAACATGGGAAGTGACTGTGAGTAGGGACTGTTGGTCCAGGAAAGGGAGTAATGGGTGTACAACCTGCAGTTGCACAAAGGCCCTCCTGGCTACAACTGCCTCCTGCTCTTTGAGCCGGAGTCGTGAGTCCAGAAAAACCCCTAGATTATGCACAGGGCCTGTTTGAAGTACTGCCACCCCATCCAAGACCAAAGGTGGCAATTCTCCCTGAGCCAATGAATCTCAAACCCAGAGCCACTTAGGGGCTGGATGGTTGCTCCCCATCCAGCCCCTAACAGCCTCCAGGCACTGCGAGAGGGAGGATACAGCAACGTTTAACCATGGACCAAGACATGCAGCTGAGTATCATCAGCATATTGGTGATACTTCAGTCCACGGTGACGGATTATCTCACCCAGCGGCTTCATATAAATGTTGAACAGGAGCGGAGAGAATACCAAGCCCTGCGAAACATCGTAAAGCAGTGGGCGAGGGCTGGATCTCTCCCCTCCTATCAACACTGACAGAGCGGGTGCAGAGGAAGGAAGTGAAGCAGGACAGCACAAGGCCTCCCACTCCCACCCCCGAAAGCCACCCCAGGAGAATCCCACAGTCAGTGGTGTCGAAAGCCAAGTAGAGCAAGGCACTACCCACCTCCCGCTCCTGCCAGAGATCATCCAAAAATGCCACCAATCTCCTTTCTGTCCCAAATCCTGACTGGTAGGGGATGCAGTACACTGCCCTCTCATTGCTTTATTGAATATATAAAATAATATTTATCAAAATGATCAATGTTATCAACTGGTATAATCCTAATCTGAAATTATTTAGTTTTATTTATGGGGTGGATGAGTATGTATGTTGACAACATGACAAAGTGAAGTAAACTTATACACACAATCTACATAATTATATATAAAACATCTACAAGGGTATGGCATACCTGGAAGTCTAGTTCAGCTATCCAGGTAATCGCCTCTGGCATTGCTTCATGCAGATCTTCTAAGGAAGCAGAGAATGCACTTTGTTGGTAGTCTGGCACATTTTGCTTAATATTTGCATATCAGCACCAAAGTCACAAGAGGAATCTTTCCAGCCCCATTGATACAAGGCAAAGGCACTTCTTCCAGTATCACATCGAGTTCGGCTCAGTTTTGTCCAGATAGAGCGAGGCAGATTAAAACCAGGTGGTTTGGTAGAGTGATCGCTTAATGGTCAGACCGCAAGAAAGTATCTTGGACCAGAGGTGGGTATTCAGCAGGTTCTGAACAGTTCTGGAGAACCGGTAGCGAAAATTTTGAGTAGTTCAGAGAACCAGCAAATACCACCTCTGACTGATCCCACCCCCATCTATTCTCTGCCTCCCGAGTACCAGCTGATTGGCTGGGTCTTCTTTTGTTGCCCTGCACAGGAGAACAAAGCTGGAAAGCAGGTTAATGGGGTGGGGAGGGAATGGGGATTTTGCAGTAACCTTCCCCCAGGAGTGAAGTGGGAATGGAGATTTTACAGTATCCTTCCCCTGCCACGCCCACCAAGCCATGCCCACAGAACCAGTAGTAAACATTTTTGAATCCCACCACTGCCTTGGACCATTCCTTTCTTCAGGCATTCTCCGGGGGGCGGGGTTTAAAGTGGGTAGAGGTGAACACTAAGGGAACTGCTGTTTTTCATGCTGGCCTACGGGATTTCAACTTGTGATGTATTCTGGTGAATATGGAAGGCCTTGTTGTTCAGCATCCTTGACCCTAGCTGAGCAAGAGCTTTTTATCTGCTAATGTGAGGCAGTATGAAGTTGCTGAGTACTAGTATCACAGGAATGTGATGCAATTTGCCAGAGATGACACACATTGCCTGACAGAGTAGGACATTGATCATTTGGGTGTGGGCATTATTAAGCCACACACCAGCACAACATTCAGCTCTGAATAAATCAGGGCCAAAGCTGTTATTGGTAGGATGTTAGCATTAGGACCCCAAGATGTTCTGGCCAATCTGTTCAGTAAAATTTTGTGACTTTTCCATTTTACAACTGTTTTTTCCAGATGTTGTCAGAAAGTTAGTGACCTGTCTAACAGGTGTGGATGAAATTGCCCAATATATCATTTTATGGGTGGCATGAGAGCAATCTGTGCCAGATTAGGATTGTGGTAGGTGAGGCATTTCTCTCATGGCTCCCGAACATCCAGTATAACCCTAATCCATATCATCTGTTCAATTTGGCTTGACATACTAAGCATTCCTAGCCATTATGGCTTGTGTTAGGCAAGCCCGGATAGTGACCTAATGAGAAAACCTTGGTTAAGCATCCCTGATAGCTGAAATATCCTTATGAATTCCAAAGCCATGATCTAGTGTTGTAAAAGAAAGTGTGAGCCTCACACACATTCTATCTTTTGTTCTCTATTTAATTTCATTACATTCTGTTTAATACAAACGGTAGCTTTCTTAGGTTATTTCCTAATATGGCAGAGGACACAGTCAGAAATACTGTATTTGTTTTTCCCATCACAAAAGTTCCTTTAGACAAAATCTAACTTATTCCACTAGCTTCCTATCAATTGACAAGCGTTTTGATTCTTATTTATTCTATAAACTGCTGTCTTGATGTTCTATGTCCCTATACTTGTATGTTTTCCTATCTTAGCTCTTTCTTGGATCTTTAAATCTTTTCTGTTCCCCCGTATTTCCAGATTTTGTGGCCAGTCTCAGTTCACCTGCACATGAAAACCCTTTTCACTCCTTCAGACTTGCAAATGGCCTTTTCTCTACCTCCTTCACCCCACACTCATAATCCTCAGTTTCTATGCTTGGTTTGGCTTGCTTGAGTTTGCAGACTCTGGATGACCTTTTTCCTCCCAGTCTCTCAGGGGTCTTGCAGCTCAAGAAGTTCTATCTTGCTGTTTTAAGACAGCTACTGAAATGCTTGCTTCTGGGTTAGAAGTTTCTCATTCCCATATCTCTGCTATCTTCCTAGTTTGACTCCTTTCTTAACATACCCATGGACAGGCCCACTGCAAAAAAAACCTCTCTAATTAAGAACGGAATGGGGCTATTTAACCCTCCTTCCCAGGTAGTACCAAAATTCTGGATTTCAGGAGAAAAGAAATGCCTGTTCACTTCAGAGTGAGCTCACTCTTCCACAAACTTATTATTCCATTAGCAAACTATGATTTGTCTTTGCTCTAGGAAGTAGAATGGTGAACTATTATATTGAATGGTGTTTGCCATGTCCAGGCAGCTGTGTACAGACCTGGCTTCAATTGGAAAAGAAGTAGCAGCCCTTTGCATTCTGCAAGGCAGATTAAAATAATCTGTGTTTTATAAAAGGGCACAGGGAATTGCTTAAGTCTAGCATTCGGAGAACATTGTTCACATCAGTTTCATTTGAAAACATACTAATTTGACATATTGACATGATCAAGATAACCGTCTTCTTAGAGCAGGAGTGTCAAACCCAAGGCCCACGGGCTTGTTCCGGCCCACAGGCCGGAGCTGGCTGGCAGGGCCACTCTGGAAACAGTGAGGAGGGAGCAGTCTGTGGTTCCTCTGCCAGTGAAAACTGAGCTCGGCAGGGCCACGTGTAGCCCTCCCAAGCTCCATTTTTGCACTGCAGCAGAGTTCACTGGCACTCGGGACACAAGTGACATCGAGATGGCCACTCTGGCCCGCCCACTCCGGCCCTCCAAGGTCAAACACAACCCTGATGCGGCCCTCAATGAAATCGAGCTTGACACCCTGTCTTAGAGCAAGGATTTTACATTTCCCCTCCTGACTATTTGTAGAAGGTTGAGGGAAAAGGTGGTATTCAGCAGGTTCTGACCAGTTCTGGAGAACCGGTAGAAATTTTGAGTACTTTGGAGAACCGGTAAATACCCCCTCTGACTGGAGATTTCACAGTATCCTTCCCCTGCCACGCCCACCAAGCCATACCCACAGAACCAGTAGTAAAAAAAATTGAATCCCACCATTGGTTGAGAGGTTTCAACTCTGCACTTTGTTTTAGATCAATCAATCAATCAGAATAGAGCTGGGAGGGACTTTGGAGGTCTTCTAGTCCAGCTCCTTGCTCAAGCAGGGAACCCTATAACATTTCAGGCAAATGGTTGTCCAGTCTTTTCTTAAAAACCTCCAGTGATGAAGCACCGAAAACTTCTGAAGGCAAGTTGTTCCATTTGTTGATTTAATTAATTAAAGCAACAAGTGGTTTAATTAAAATTCAAGAACTAATTCAATAAGTAATTAATTAAGAACAGTGGTGGGATTCACATTTTTTTGACTACCGGTTCTGTGGGCATAGCTTGGTGGGCGTGGCAGGGGAAGGATACTGTAAAATCTCCAGTCAGAGGTGGCATTTGCTGGTTCTCCGAACTACTCAAAATGTCCGCTACTGGTTCTCCAGAACTGGTCAGGACCTGCTGAATACCCACCTCTGATTAAGAATGATTTAATTATTATAAGGAATGATAGACATACTATGCATTTCAGTTTTGTCTGTCATCTTTCTCCCTGTTTCTACAACAGTCAGTCTTCAGCCTATGACCCATAATAAAGACTGGAAGATTTGTTGTTAAGTGGTATGGTCCTTAAGTGGTATGGTCCTTAAGTGGTATGGTCCTAAAGAGCTTTGGTGGCTCAGGCTGTTAAATGCCTGCTCTTAAGATCCAGCTGTCTACAATTACTGTAGGCTCGAATCCCACCAGGCTCAAGGTTGACTCAGCCTTCCATCCTCTCGGGGTAGATAAATTGAGGACCCAAGATTGTTGGGGGTAATTAGCTGACCTTGTAAAAATGCCGCTTAGTAATAAGCCGGCATATACAATGGAATGAAGGCTATTGCTGAGCACACTGGGTTGTATCCCAAAAAAACTGTAAGCCTCCCTGAGTCTCCGGAGAAGGGCGGCATATAAATGTAATTTAAAAAAAAAAAGTGAAGCATCACATGACCATACCAATTTTACAACCACTTTTACCATGTTCTTCAAGAAAATCAGTGTTGTTACGTGAGAAATCACGTGATCATGACTTGGGATCTTCCCTGCCAGATTCCCCATTGACTTTGCAACCATCATAAATGCAACGGTTGCCAAGATCCTGGATCATAATCACGTGACAGTGAGGATGCTGCAATGGTTAGGTGGGGATTGGTTGTTAGTCACTTTTTCCAGCACTGTTGCAATTTTGAGCAGTCATGACATGAATTGTCATAAGTTGAGGACTACCTATGATAATGAGATTCCGTTCTTAACACCTACTGATGAACTGATAATGTGAGCACTGTATTTTTAATCCGCGGTTTCTTTCTTTCTTTTTTGTCATATTTTTCATTGGATTATAAAATAATATACAAAATGCAAAAGTAAATAGGAAAACGGTGGGGAGGAAAAGTGGGAGGTGAAGTGAGGAAGGATAAGGGGGAAAAAAAAGAAATATCGACTTCCAACTCTCTCTGTTGTAGTAAAATAAAGTATTAACACGAATCACAGCTTTTTGTTTTTTTCATAATAATATGACTAAGCCATTTCTATAAAGATCTATCAATCTAAACGGTAAAACCCAAAATCAAAGTTTCATTCTTTTCCACTTCAAACACAAAGTTCAGAAGCGGTCTCCATGTGGAAACAAAAGTGTTGTGGCCCCGCCTCCTGAGCCTGTGTTGACAGAGGAAGGGGACCTCGATGATGAAGAGGAGGAACAGGCAATGCCTCCCTCCCCAGGACCTCCCTCCCCAGGACCTTCCTCCCTAGCAATGCCTCAGGTTTCTTCGGAAAGCCAAGAGGAACAGCCTGAGAGACGCATATCGGTACGGCCACGGCTGGGGAGTGAGGAGGAGGATTCCTGGCTTGATCCCAGGCAACGTCAGAGGGAGAAACGTCAGCAGCAACGTAGGAGGCGTGGGAGGGCCAGAGATTGAGCTGGACCACACCCCACCAGGTATAAAAGTGGGTGTGCCTACGTTGCAAACTCCGTGTGTGACAAAGTTCGAATTCTGTTCGTGTTGTATCTGGAGGAACTCTTTGTCGTGGACTTTGGGAATAAAAAACCCCTTCTGGCTCAGAGAGTAATCTGATACCTGACAGATCTGAACTTGGCAGTCAGAGCGTGTGTGATTGCCAAGAGTCTTATCAGCTGCAGCAAATTGGCTTTTGGAGACAGGCCAGAGTGACTCTCTGTGCGGGTGTTGGTGCCAAGTTTCCTTACCTTCTGGAGAAGGGAAGGGGAGACAGAACAAAAAGTACTTATATTATTTTCTTTAATCAAAAGAGTCGATTTTGCCATTTCAGCCAACTCCATCAATTGCTACAACCATTTCTCCATGTTAGGAATTGAAGTGTCCTTCCATTTTTGTGCATCCAGTAGTCTTGCTGATGTCAACATATATAGTAACAAAATTCCAAATTCTTTCTCCAGGTATTTTTCCATTAGACCCAAAAGGAAAAGTTCTAGTTTCATCTTTATCTCAATTTTCAAAATTTTCTTTATTAAAATATGAATCATACTCAAAAAATTTGTTGCTTTATCACATGTCCAACACAGATGATAAAAAGTCCCTTCTTTGCTTTAACACTTCTAACGTTCATCTGATGTAATCTTTATACATCTTAGATAACTTATCGAGTGTTAAATACCAACGATACATCATCTTATAGAGAATAGAAAATTTCTTTTAGATTATAATTCAATGTAAATTTTAAACCCTTCATCTACATATTTTCCCATTGTTCCAGCATCAGGTTATATCCAAAATTCCTTGCCCACTGAATCATACAATGTTTTACATGTTCATTTTCCAAATTCAATTTTAGTAACATTTTATAGATCCTAGCAATAATATGTTCATCGTTGCTACATAATACAATTTCCAATTCATTTTTAACAAAGTTGAATCCATAGCACTTTTTATTCAGTTTAAATCTTTTTTTTCAGTTGTTGATAAGTAAACCAACGGCAAACATAACCTTCTGATTCAAGTTCTTCCCTTGGCTTTAATATTGGGTCACCCAAGTTGAAAGGTAAAAATTTACCATACGTCAACCAGTTTGACTTTGCCACCATTTTTAAACTGGGTTTCATGTATCATTGGAAATCAGATCTTGTGGTTTATAGTGAAACACCGAATGATGTAAGCCAATTTCTTGAGGTTTAAACCCCAAGTATGTGATATGTTAATTAGCTTTTAACTAGATTAGATTTAGTTTCCTTCTCCTTTTCCCCTTCTTTTTAGGAAAAGAAAAAGAAGAATTTATTAGATTATATGCTATGTATTGTAAACAACTATGTGACACATAGAAAGTATTATTATACTCTGGTGAGTTGTGCATATTAACCATTATAACATATTCAGATTGCTACTGTTGTTATTCTTTTATTCATATCACCTAGCTTTATATTTTACATTCTGCTGAGTTGTTACTATATATCTCCAAATGATGCAGAATTTTACTTTGGGACCTCTTTTGAGGCTTTGCTAATAATTCAGTAAGATTCTTCTGTGCAAAGCATAGCTTCATGAATCAGCAAATCATTTCACAGTCAACAACAGCCTAATCAAGGAACCACCAACACCATCCCCACTAACAATGATGGGGTATGCCACTTGTATATAAACAGAGAGCAAATCCCACTCCCTGCTAGCACTGATGCTGTTACCTTGTTTGGTAATGAAATGTCGGCAAGGAAATTAGAGAGTACCAAGGACCCCATAATACATACTTTGTCCTTTGTGATGTTCTTTTGTTCAGATTTAGTGGTACCTTGAGCATGAAGGAAAAATATTTTTTATTTAAACAACACTTAGTAATCAGACTTGCTAAGGCATTTACAAAAAGGCCTTGGTGCTGCAGGCTGTTAAATGCCTAGCACTTAAGTTCCAGCTGCCTGCAATTAGTGCAGGCTCGAATCCCACCAGGCTCAAGGTTGACTCAGCCTTCCATCCTCTCAGGATAGGTAAATTGAGGACCCAAGATTGTTGAGGGCAATAAGCTGTCTTTGTAAAAATGCCGCTTAGTAATAAGCAGGCGTATACAATGGAATGAAGGCTATTGCTGAGCGCATTGGGTTGTATCCCAAAAATTGTAAGCCGCCCTGAGTCTTCGGAGAAGGGTGGCATATAAATGTAATAAAAAAAATGCAAATTTGTTTTGATCTAGGCTTTCCAACAGCACAAAGCCGAGTCCGAGTCCTGATAAACCTCCTTTATTTGATTTACAATTTCCCATCCAACAAAGTCCCAGCCAACAGTCTTTCAAAATAGTTTCAAACCTTTATCAAGCTTGGAGCATGACCAGGCCAATATCTTTCAGATGCCACAATATTTGGGCAGCATGCTGGAAGGAACTACTTCCTGCAAAGCCTCACTCCCCTTTCTCTCCTCTTTTATTCTCTAGGGGAGAGGTCATTCACTGTCCACCTGTGGCTTTACTTCCAAGTTAGCCCTTGTTCCTCATTTGTTCCCTTTGTCTGGCAACTCTGTGCATGTGCATACTGGGAACAGGCTCCAGCTGTTCTTCGCCCTCACTGAAGTCTGACTCTGAAAGCAGCTGATAATTGTCAGACGGACCTGGCCCCATCTCTGCCTCTGATGCAGAGCACTCATCAGAGCCTTCCCCAGACTCCAGGACTGGCCTATGTTCCTCCCCAACCTTCTTGCTGTCCGAATCTGCTGCCAGCTCTGCTGGCCACTGTCGGGACACGGCACAGTTTAACTTATCAGATATCTATACATCTTGAACATTCTCAGTGAAACAGTAGGATAACAATATAACAATAAAAACAACAGTTATGTGTGAGGAAAAAATGGGACGAGAAATCCAAAATATGCTTTTGTTTCTGATTGGGAATTCTGAAAGTTAATACAGGCTATCCTTAACTGACAATCATAGGCTGAGTGACTGTTCTCAGTTACCGCTGCATTGAAAAAAGTGACTTGTAACCACTCTTCCCACTTAAAACTGTGGCAGTATCCCACAAACTCTCTGAATCAACTGCCTCTGGAGCTCTCTGGCCCCTGATCACTTAAAAACTTGGTTGTTTGACCAAGGCTGTGACCCTCCTTTGGGATGGGTTTTAATATATTTTATTGCATTGTTATGTCTTATATTTGGGCTTGTTAGTTTAATGTCTTTTTAAATATTTATTGTTCTGTGTTTTAGCTGTGAAGTCTTCGAGATGGGGGCATACAAGTTCAAATATAAATAAATAAATAAATAAATAAACTCATTGTTTGGGTGCTTGGCAACCAGTATGTATTTATGATGGTTGCAGTTGATCACCATGTGTGACCTTCTCAGCTGGCTTCCGACAGGCTTCTGGCCGGGGTATTGGCGGGAACATCTACTGCCAGTAACGGCTTCCCAGCGTCCCTTGCGCTCCCACAGACAGGGCCTCCTCAGGGTGCTGTCGGCCAGACAGTGTTGGCTGGCGACCCTCAGGGGGAGAGCCTTCTCTGTGGGAACGCCCAACCTGTGGAATCAGCTGCCCTTGGAGCTGTGGATGGCCCCTGACCTTCAATCCTTCTGTCGCGATCTGAAGACATGGTTATTTCAACAGGCCGACCTGGACAGAGGGGGGTGAGGGTTATTGGTTTTATTAGCGTATATTCGCTGTTGGTGGTTTTAATTAATGTTTTTTGGAATTTCTATTTAATATTTTTTAAATTTTAAATTTTTGTATTGTGTGTTTTTTACTGTAGTGAGCCACCCTGAGTCCTTCAGGAGATAGGGTGGCATATAAATCCCATAAATAAATAGATAGATAGATAGATAGATAGATAGATAGATAGATAGATAGATAGATAGATAGATACAAGCTGGATTTACTTAATGACTGCTCAATTCACTAAGCAACAGTGATTTGCTAAATAACTCTGGCAAATTAGGTTGTAAAATTGGATACAACTCACTTAACAACCACCTTGCTTAGCAATGGAACTTCTGGTGCCAACTGTGGTCATAGGTTGAGGATTGCTTGTAATCTGTCACACCTGGGTAACCCAAGTTAGGAAAGGTTGATTTAGATAAATGGGAATGTTAAGTCCAGCCCATTTTCTCAGGGACACTGATGTATATAGCAAACACATTCTGAACAAACATTTATATATAAGAACCATGGTGGCGCAGTATTCAGCAGCCTGGGACCAATCTGGGAGCGGTTGGGATTTAGGGGAAGAATTGTTGCTGTCATAACTGTTGTTTTATATGTTTAGATGTGTGAAGTAATATATAGAACATAGAATAATAGGGTTAAGAAGGCACCTTGTAGGTCTTCTAGTTCAACCCCTTTCCTATACCATTTCAGATCAATCTCTTCTTAAAAACCTCCAGTATTGGAGCTCCTACAACTTCTGAAGGTTAGCCATTTCACTGATTGTTATCAGTGTTAGGAAATTTCTTCTTGGTTTTATGTTAAATCTCTCTTTAATGATCTTCGTTTTTTTCTTTTTTCCTCCATTAAAACATTGTAAGAAATGAACTTTCCATGGCATAACCATTTAACTTTATTGGCCAATTCTGTTGGTGTGATCTCTGAAAGCTTCAGAACCATAGCATTTCAGGCCCCAAATTGCCCCAAATGCATTTTGGATTATCAGTGTACTGGAAAGGGAACAATATGGAATAAAGGGGTTTTTTCCCCCCATTATTTTCAAATATTTAAAGCCATTCATATTTATTTATGTATTTAGTCACATATAGTCAGAGACCAATTAATAATTTTTAATGAATTTTTTTATTTCAAAAGATAAGATAAAATACAAAATACAAATAAAAAACAACATGAGCAAAGAATAATAACTCTAAAGAAGATAGGGAAAAAATTAACAACACTTGGAAAAAAAAGAAAAAAAGGTGTATATAATAGATATGCAATTAACAGTAACATACAGCCTTTACTCGGCTGAGTTTTGATAAATATAATTCAAACATATATAATAGATTCCCCCTCTTGCTCATTGGGGCTACAAATAGCTGTCCATTTTCTGAGATCAGTTAATAAGAGCCTTGGTAGCTCAGGCTGTTAAATGCCTGCTCTTAAGATCCAGCTGTCTACAATTACTGTAGGCTCGAATCCCACCAGGCTCAAGGTTGACTCAGCCTTCCATCCTCTCGGGGTAGGTAAATTGAGGACCCAAGATTGTTGGGGGCAATTAGCTGACCTTGTAAAAATGCCGCTTAGTAATAAGCAGGCATATACAATGGAATGAAGGATATTGCTGAGCACATTGGGTTGTATCCCAGAAATTGTAAGCCGCCCTGAGTCTTCGGAGAAGGGCGGCATATAATGTAATTAAAAAATAATAATAATAATAATTTTATTTTATTTATAATGCTTCTCTAAGTCGATGTTAGTGCATATTCCCCAGAACTGACATTGGGGCAGGGCATTCTGAAGTTGCTTAGAGAATGCATTCAAGTTGTAGAGGGTTTATTTTAGAGGCAAGATTTAGTCCAAGGGTTTGTGATTTAGTGTATAGGGATTTTCCATACTAGTGGTCATCCCACTGTCTCTATGGAAATAATAATGTTTATTTGTGTGGTTGATTCCTCTATGGAAATAATGTTTATTTGTGTTGTGGATTCATTGCCACAACGATCCCACAGATACTGGAAATTGCTAGGCTGAAAATATTCTCTTAATAAACAGTTTCTATTTCTAGGGATGCCTCCAAATGAGGCTTTTATTGTGCAATAAGCTTGCCACAGTCTTGGTTATTTACAAAAATGTTTCTCATTGTCCTTTAAAAACCTTTTTTTTTCTTATCACTTCTTCACCATGTTTATTTTCAAAAAAAACAATTCATTAATAAAGGATGATGGAAGAACTGCACAATTGTACCAGAAAAGGTCAAGATGGAAAGGTCTCAAGAGGAACATAAAATCAGAAGAACTCCAGATGTTGTTGACTTGGGGACTCCTGAGCCTTATCCAGAAAATCAGTAGTCAGGAATCAGAATTTCCAACATCTCTAAAGCCAGAATCACAATGTTTCTAACTATTTATCAATTTTGCTTTCCCCAAGGTTTGGGTGGTACTAAGTTTATTCAGCAGAAAGATTTTGTCAAGGCGAAGCATGGCTAAAATTCCTAGCAAGTGATTCATCGACTCCACTCAGCCAATTTGAATTATTCCTCGACCACAATTGTTCATAAACACAGACCAGAACTGGGTATGATAAGCAAGAGTTCCTTCAAATCTTTGCCCCTAAAAATCATGATTTTTAAAGCATTTTTTCCTGAATTAAGCATTTTTAGTACTATACTATTTTCACATTAGTTCTTATGCAAGCATGGGGAAAGCACGGGTGTCTGAAATGTTCGAAAAACTAAAATGCTGGCCACTACGAAGATATTTTTTTAAAGAGTTTTATGTCTCATGGACCATAGCAACAAGTTACAAAGCAAGTGTTATGGTCACTAAAAGCTTAGTGACAGTTAGTCCTCAACTTATGATCACAAGTGAGCCCAAATTTTTCAAGCAAAAAACCTTGTTAAATGAATTTCGCCCCATTTTATTACCTTCCTTGTCACAGTTGTTAAGTGAATCACTGCAGTTAAGTTAGTAGCATGGTTGTTAAGTGAATCTTCTCTATTGACAAAAGGCTCTAATATCTGACCATATAAAGAATTAATTACAATATACCCCATCATAAAAGAACATGCCATCCACTCCAGGAGAAATAAAAGTTTATTATCTGCTGACTTCTATGAGGCAGGTTATAATCACAAAAGATGATCCTAAGGTGATCCTATCCTCCTATATCTCATTGCAGGATTTAGGAATTCAGGGCCTCTATGGTAAATCATGTTATTGTCTCAAGTGCTTTATAACCTGCCTCATAGAAGTCAGCAGATAATAAACTTTTATTTCTCCTGGAGTGGATGGCATGTTCTTTTATGATGGGGTATATTATAATTAATTCTTTATATGGTCAGATATTAGAGCCAGTGTGATGTAGCGGTTAAGGAGCTGGCCTAGAAACCAGGAGAATGTGATTTCTCATCTGTTTTAGGCGTGAAGGCTGGCTGGGTGACTTAGGCCAGTCAACTCTCTCTCATTTCAACCCGCCTCAAAGAATTGTTTCAGGGAAAACAGAAGGAGCAAGGAATACAGTATTGTCATGTTTACCACTATGAGTGGCATGTGGGAAACAAAAGTGGGATAAAACAAGAATAAAAACAATCAGTTCATAGCATCCCTGAGCCTGAAGAAGACCAATTAGAATGGTCTTCAAGATACTTTAGGGATGATTTTCAGGAAATCTGAAAGGCAGTCAAATCTGCCTTGTACTTTGTTAAGCTCTGGGACTGAGAGATAGCAAGAACACTGGATGAGATTAACCCCAAGTAACCTATTTCTTTCTCTTCTTGAATTCACTGAGCAGCTCTGGGAAATGAAGCACTAAAACAGGGGTGTCAAAGTCACATGTCATGGCAGCGTCGCATGACATATCAGGACATTTTCCCCCTTTGCTAAACCAGGCAGGGGCATGGCCAGCATGTGACACATCTGGCCCATGAGTTTGACAGCCCTACACTAAAAGAACCAGTACAAGTAAAGAGAGTTCCATATTGAGGCCAACACTGTGATGATAAGAGCAGAACAGCTTCTATTGGTCAATCTACAGAAACTCATGCAGGAACATTGCTCAAGATAGCTGAGTGATGTTGCCCAAAAGTATGTGGGATGACATTCCTGGAGATGGTTATTATAGGTTTGCCAGATATTTGGGGTTATAAATTTGGGGTTGCTCCATTGTCCCACACAATTGGCACACTTTAGTGAGATGACCAGGAGAACATTTTGCAAAGGCAGCTGGGATTCATTGGAGTTGAAGAAGATGCATAAAATACATTAAAACAGTTCATTTAATGACTATTTAAAGTTACAATGGCATTGAAAAAAGTGACTTATGACCATTGCAGCATCTCCATGGTCACATGATCAAAATTCACAGAGTTTGGCAACTGGCTCATATTTATGACGGTCGCAATGTCCCAGGGTCATGTGATCATTTTTGCAACTTTCTGACCAGCAAAATTAATGGGAAAGCTACAATGATTCACTTAACAGCTCACAAGAAAAGTTGTAAAATGGGGCAAAACTCACTTAATGTCTCACTTAGCAGCAGAAATTTTGGACTCAATTGTGGTTGTAAGTTGAGGACTACCTGTATTTTGCAGGTGAGGTCTGCCACCTGTGAGCCGGTTCCATGACTTCCTTGCCTTCTTTAAGCTCTGTGTGTCTTTAGGGAGGGAGTGAATTTATACGAGAAAGAATTTAATAAGATTACCTTTTTTATCTAACTTCATTAGACAGGTTCTGCCACATTCTAATCCCTTCCTGTGGGGCAAGATTTTTGGCAAAGGTAATAGAAAAAAGAATAGCAGAGAACCTTAGTGAAGCAGGTGATCTGGATTCTTTTCATTTGGGTTAAATGAAAAAAAAACTACATTGGTCACTCTGAGCTGCATCGGAACCTGAATGGGAAATGCAGCCCTCCTTTAATGCTCTCAGCAACATTGACTACGATCGCTTGTGCTGTCCTCCTGGGCCACTTAAGGCTTGGAGATAAAGGGCACTGTCTTATGAAGGTTCCATTGCTATCTGAACAGGCAGATCCCATCACCTGAAGGCAGCACAAGAAGCAATGGATGGATGGAAACTAATCAAGGAAAGATCCAACCTAAAACTAAGGAGAAATTTCCCAGCAGTGAGAACAATTAACCAGTGGAACAGTTTGCCTCCAGGAAAAGAGATTGGACAACTATTTGTCTGAAATGGTATAGGGCAGTGGTGGCTAACCTTTTCGGCACCAAGTGCCAAAACGGGAGCACGCAGACACATGCGGGAGCACTGGAAACCGGAAGAGCAGCTCCCCAATGCATACATACAGCTCAATTTGGAGGAGCAGGTGGGAGCTGTGTCCAGGGGGGCATTTGCCCAGGTGTGTCTGGTTCGCCAGTTGCGCCCATACCTGAGCCGAGATGCCCTGCGGACAGTCACTCATGCACTCGTCACTTCCCGAATTGACTACTGCAATGCTCTCTACATGGGACTGCCCTTGCAGACCACCCGGAGGTTGCAGCTGGTGCAGAATGCGGCCATGCGGGTTGTGATGGGAGTGCCCTGATACTCCCATGTTACACCCCTCCTATGCAACTGCATTGGTTGCCGGTTGCCTTCCGGGTGAGATTCAAGGTTTTAGTAACAACATATAAAGTCCTACATGGCTTGGGTCCGGGTACTTGCGGGAACGTCTCCTTCCGGCATCACATTCCGATCGCCCTGTACGCTCCCACAGATAGGGCCTCCTTGGGATACCGTCGGCCAGACATTGCCGGCTGGCAGGGCCCAGGGGTAAGGCCTTCTCTGTGGGGGCACCCACCCTGTGGAACCAGCTCCCCTTGGACCTTCATTTGGCCCCGGATCTCCACTCCTTCCGCCGTGACTTGGTTATTTCAGCAGGCCAGCCTGGACTGAACCAAGAGGGGAGGGGGGTTTCTTTTTTAAAAAATTTAAATGGTTTTAATAGTTTTAATGTTTAATATTAGGCTTGTACTGTTTAATTATTTTTTAGTTAACTTATTGTATTGTATTTTTTATTCTGTGAGTCACCCTGAGTCCTTAGGGAGAGGGCGGCATACAAGTCTAATAAACAACAACAACAACAACAACAACAACAATAATAATACATGCGGGAGTGCCAGAAACCAAAAGCTTAGCTTCCTGGTGGTCACATGCATGCCAGCCACCTGGTCTCCCAGGTTCTAACGCGCGTATGTGCACAAAGACCAACTGGCTGGCACATGCATGCACTCCGGGGAGCTGCTCTTCCAGTTTCTGGCACTCCCGCACATGCGAAGACCAGTTGGCTCATGTGCATGCACCCACTGGAACCTAGAAGAGCAATGGGTGACGGCTGGCTTGCCCAGAGAGATGGCTCTGTGTGTCACTTCCAGCACGTGTGGGATAGGTTCACCATCACGGGTATAGGGTCTCCTTCAGAGCTGCAGTGGTGCAGTGGTTAGAATGCCGTACTGCAGGCTACTTCTGCTGACAGCCAGCTGCCTGCAATTTGGCAGATCAAATCTCACCAGGCTCAAGATTGACTCAACCATCCATCCTTCCAAGGTGGGTAAAGGGCTGTAAAAGCACTGTGAAGCGGTATATAAGTCTAGGTGCTATTGCTATTGAGCAGGGAGTTGAGCTAGAAAATGTCCAAGATCCCCTGCAACTCTGTTATTCTGTTCTGTTCTATTTACAGTAAGTATGGAGGAGGACTGGTTGAATTCCTAACTGCTCATGGTGGAACAAAACATTGAGTCAATTCAGAAAACTATGATTCAGTTAACTGAGGAAGCATATTGCAGAAATACAAATGCAACCCAAGTGTTAATCCAATGCTACACATCCCTCCTCTTTAGCAGCACAGGGATGGTAGTGGAGAAGACATCTTGCCAGTTATCCTGGGGTCTGTAAGAACTTGTAGAAACTGTCTTTATCATACTTGCCAGACTAAAACATGCAATGCCCTGTTCCACACTGTTATGTATGTAGGTTTGAATGTTATTGGTTTATTTTGAATTGTTCTTGTAAAATGTCAAATGGGATTGGTTTAAATAGTGCGGGAAAAACCCTGCACTCTGATTGGCTGGCAACTATGGCTGCTGGCTATAAGAAGCAGCCGTAGCCCAGCCAAGTCGGGTCCATTCGAGCTGTAGTCACTTAATAAACTCTTCACTGAAGCTCTTCGTCTGAATCTTCATGCAAACATAACACTGGCGACGAAGGTGGGATTGTCCTGAAGAAGAGATGACGCAGAAGACAAGCAGAAGAGCGAGATGGCTGCACTGAACACCCCCCCAGCCCCGTTCGATCCGGCGGCGGAAGACTGGGAATCGTATGCGGATCGCTTCCAGATGTACTTGGAAGGAAACGACCTCGCCGATATCCCCGAAAAGCGGAATAGGGTGGTATTTCTCACGCACTGCGGTCCGGCAGTCTTCAAGATGGCAAAGGCATTGGCGGGAGCTGCAGACTTGAAGGTAATGGAATGGCCTGATTTGGAAAAGCTTTTAAGAGCCCATTATGCCCCACAAGTATCGTGCCTCATTAAGAGACACGAGTTTTACTGTTGGGATCAAGGGAAAGAAAATGTTAACGACTTTGGCAAGTTTAAGGGACATTGGGGTGCTTGTGAGTTTACCAACTTAGAAGAGGCCATGCGTGATCGGTTTGTTCTAGGCCTTAAAGATAAGTCTTACAGAGCAAACTACTAATGAAACCTAAGATCACGTTTAAGGAGGCCATAGAGGAAGCTGTTTCAGCGGAAGCCACCAAGTCCTCAGCAGCAGCCATGAAAAAGATTAACAAGGCCTCAAGCCATTCTGATGTGGAAAAATCCACAACAATCCATTGCGAGCAAATAGACTCTGATTCAGACTGTAGTGAGGTGGAGGAAGGAATGTTTAGACTCAGAATGCAGAAGAAAAGGAAGGACCTTGGAAAAAAAGAGGCAAGAATTTTATTGCAGAGGCTGTGGGGGGGCCACCCCCGCACTGAATGCAAGTTTTTAGACACCATCTGCCTACGTTGTGAGAGAAGGGGTCACTTAGCAAGAGTCTGCAAATCATCCAGAGCTCCACCTAGTAGGAAGAAATTCCCTGAGAAGGAATTCAAGCCCAACAATTTCATTGAGAAGATGGGGCAACTCAGAAGCAAATGGAAAGAATGAAACTCATCAAACAATCACCATTGGTCATTCTTCACCCTTGAAAAGCAGAAAAGTACATGTGAAGGTATTCATTGAAGGAAGGCCTTGCCAAATGGAAGTGGACTCGGGCTCTTATTTATCTATGGTGTCATGGGACACTATTCACAGGCTACTTCCCAACATTAAAAAAAAAGCATTTCCAGAAGCGAGCACTGCCTGTTAAAGACTACCAAGGGAACAAGATTCCAGTAGTTGGAACAAGAGAATACAATGTGAAGTTTAAAGGCCACACCAAACGTTTGCCCCTGACCATCGTGGACAAGGATCGCCCAAGCTTGCTGGGACTTGAGTGGTTCAAGCCACTAGGCATCGAGGTGACTGGCATCAATCACGTGAGCAACTCTGAATGGGAGGAGGCCTTGAAGTCTGAGTTTCCAGAGGTCTTCAGCGAAGGATTGGGCAAGTATATGGGGACCCCTATCACTTTCAATCTAGATCCCAAGGTGCCCCCAATTCGTTTAAAGCCCAGAAGGGTTCCATTTGCTTTAAAGGAAAAAATTGATGCACAATTAGACAAGTTAATAGCTCAAGGGGTTTTAGAGCCCACTGACCACTCCAGATGGGAGACATCCATAGTCACACCAGTCAAGGCTGATGGGTCAGGAAGAAATTGTGGAGACTATAAGGGGACACTGAACCATGCGCTGCAGCAGAGCGCATATCCAGTTCCAGTAGTGCATCATCTGTTACATTCACTTGGCAGGGGTACAGTCTTTGCCAAATTGGATTTGGCCCAGGCATATCAACAACTGACAGTTGATGATGCCACTGCAGAGGCCCAAACCATTGTGACTCATAGAGGTGCCTTCAAATGTAAAAGGTTACAATTTGAGCATGGCACCAGGCATTTTCAAAGCCTTATGGAAAGAATGCTCCAAGGACTGCCAGGGGTAGTGCCTACTTTGATGATGTGTTAATCTCTGCTGAAAATGACACTCAACTACAAGAAAGACTCAGAGAAGTCCTTACCAGATTCAGGAAAGCGGGTTAAAAGTCAAGGAAGAAAATGCACTCTTAAGACTGACAGGGTTGAGTTCCTGGCTACATGATTGACAAGCATGGCATCCACCCTACAGATGCCAAGGTTAAAGCAATCAAAGAAGCCCCTAGACCTAAATGCAAAACAGATTTGCAAGCCTTCCTTGGACTTATTAACTTTATCACATGTTCCTACCTCAAAAGGCAACCATTGCTGAACCTTTGCACAGATTACTTGATAAGAAGTCTGTTTGGGTCTGGGGAGGAAGGAACAATCAGCATTTAACAGTATTAAAAGACTAATCACGTCTGATGCTGTACTGATACAGTTCTCTGAGAATTTGCCTGTTGTCCTGACTTGTGATGCATCCCCTTTGGAGTGGTTTTTTTTTGAGCCACAGGCTTTCCAGTGGAGAAGCCCCTATTGCATTTTACTCTCGCACTTTGACCAAAGCAGAGAGGAATTACAGCCAATTGGACAAGGAGGCATTGGCAGTTGTTGCAGCTGTTAAGAAAGTTCATGAATATCTGTATGGCAGAACATTTACCATTGCTACAGATCACAAACCTTTGTTAGGCATTGTGGTAGGAGACAAGCCAACACCTACTATCCTGTCACCAAGAATGCTGAGGTGGACTGAATTTCTTGCAGCTTATTCATACAAACTTATCCACAAGCCTGGCAAGGACATGCTGATGCACTAAGTCGTTGCCCACTTCCTTGCCACAAGGAGGACTTTGAACCTGGCTAGAGGTACTTCCCATGGCATCCACCACAACTGATGCTGTCATCAAGCAGTTCAGAAAACTGTTTGTAACCCACGGGTTACCTGATGTCCTTGTCTCTGACAATGGCCCTCAATTTACATCCAACCTCTTTGAATCCTATTTAGCTCAACAGGGTATCAGACATGCCCTTACTGCCCCTGGGCACCCTTCGGCTAACGGCCGGACTGAACGCATGGTACGTTTTACCAAAGAGAAACTTCAGCAACTGAGTCCTGGGGACCTAACCCATCACTCCTAACCCATCTAATAACTTATCCCCAGCAGAGTTGTTGATGGGTAGGAAACTTAGGTCTTCCCTTGACCGCCTTCATCCCACTTATGCACCCAACGCACCACTGGATTCCACTTCCAAAGTTCGCACATTCAGTGTGGGTGATTTTGTTTATGCTAAGAACCTTATAGGTGAACCTTTGTGGATTCCTGCTGAGATAACTCAGATCACAGGCCCTCGTTCTTACAGGGTACAAACAGAGGATCAACTTAGATCCAGGTTCTCTCATTGATCAACTTAGATCCAGGTTCTCTCAGGAACATCGCCCTTGTCTCTCTCTAGTTCCCTCACCTGATGTCAATTCTAGGGGGGAAGGGGAGGAACAGGAGGAAAATCAGCAAGCAAGAATCAACCCCATGTGTAAAGAGCCATTACGACAGGAACCATCCCAAAACCTGTCACAATGCCAAAATCCATCCTTAGAAGTGGAAGATTGCACATCACTACCTGACTTAGGTGCTGACATTGGACTGGAGATGGGTTGGGAGGAGAGACCAGATTCTAACAGTCAAACAGGGTCTTCTTTCACAGGAAGTCCCAATGGGGAAATGTCAGCAGACACATTTCCTCTCTCACTGGGTGAGAATGTAAAAACTTCTGAACCACGAAGGTCTCAATGTACACGCAAGAGCCCCACCTATTTAAAAGAATACATTAGATAGGTTGGGGTTTGGTATGGACTGAACCTAGTGGGGAGGGGTGTTATGTATGTAGGTTTGAATGTTATTGGTTTATTTTGAATTGTTCTTGTAAAATGTCAAATGGGATTGGTTTAAATAGTGCGGGAAAAACCCTGCACTCTGATTGGCTGGCAACTACGGCTGCTGGCTATAAGAAGCAGCCGTAGCCCAGCCAAATTGGATCCATTCGAGCTGTAGTCACTTAATAAACTCTTCACTGAAGCTCTTCGCGTCTGACTCTTCATGCAAACATAACACAAACCCTGCTCATATCACTGGTGTTGCAATTATAATATCCAATCAGAAATCTTGGTTCACAATGAATTACCACTGGTGCAACCAGTTCGTATAGGTGAGAATCTGTGCAATTTCTAACACAACCACAGAAGCTTTCCAGCTATGATGTTTCATGAGCCACACTTCTGGGTATTATGTGAAAGTGATCTAATCTACTACTCTTAACTCATAAAATGAAAACTTGACAAACATGTTTAGGGATCTAGTTTTGCTGGTAATACATATACAGTACTTAGAGGATGTTTTCATTTTCATTTAAATCCTTCATAAGCACTTGATGTGTGTAAGTAGAAACATTACATCTTATACATTGTACTTTTGCATGTAATCATAGTCTATACATAATGTTCAACTGTAGTATATCTGTCATGGATTTATGAAAGCAAAAGATGTAGTCATAAGCATTGACCTAATTTTTAGTCAGTCCAGTCATTAATTGTAATATGTTTAGGTCATATCAAACCTAATGTATATCTAGTTCATTTAGTACAAAATGTTTTGTACCAATGTTTTTAAAGTTATTTTACTAAGTTCTCTTGAAAGTCTCAAAACATTGGGAGGAAAATCTGGATTTTCAACTTAATGAAATTTGTTGAAATAATGTATGGCATTATTATGTACTTTGTGTAATGTACTTTGGCCACCTAATGAGAAGGAAGGACTCACAATGGACTCCAGGGGATGGTAGAGGACAGGAAGGGCTGGAGGAACATTGTCCATGGGGTCACGATCAGTGATGGGATTCAAATTTTTTTACTACTGGTTCTGTAGGCATGGCTTGGTGGGCATGGCAGGGGAAGGATACTGTAAAATCTCCAGTCAGAGGTGGTATTTGCCGGTTCTCCGAACTATTCAAAATTTCCGCTACCAGTTCTCCAGAACTGGTCAGAACCTGCTGAATACCCACCTCTCGTTGTGATGGGTCAGACACAACTTCGCAACTAACAACAACAATGTGTGGCATAAACAATCTTGAAAATTTTAGCAAGCTATTGGGTAATTGTAGCCCAGTTTCTAACCTACCCTTTCCAGGGAAAGTTGTTGAGAATGGAGTGAGCCTGTGGCAGCAAATGGAAGGCTCCATCCAGATAATCTGAAAGGAAGAGATAATCTGGATCCTTTAATCAGGCTTCACTTCCAGGCATGACATGGAAATTGCTCTGATCTTTCTCACTCACTTATGAGATAGGGCTGAGATAGGAGAATCGTTGCTCTTCTAGTTATTTTGATAGCATGAGACGCTCTACATCCAAATATATTTTATTCTTTATACAGGTGGCCCTTGATCTATAACAATTCATTTAGTGACCATTCAGAGTTACAACAGAACTGAAAAAAATGATGAATGACCATTTTTCACACAACCGTTGTAGCATCCGCATGGTCATGTGATCAAAGTTCAGATGTTTGGCAACTGGTTCATATTTATGACCATTACAGTGTGCTATGGGTCATGTGATCATCTTTTGCAACCTTCTGACAAAAAAAGTCAATGGGGTAGCCAAATTCACTTAACAACCGTGGTACTAACTCATCAACTGCAGTGAGTCACTTAACAATTGTGGCAAGACAGGTTGTAAAATGGGGCAAAACTCACTTTAACAAATGTCTCACTTAACAATGGAAATTTTGGGTTCAATTGTGGTTGTAAGTCAAGGAGTACCTGTACTGTTTCCATCTTCTCTTAAAATATTAGCAGATGGTCTGAGATTCAGTGCCTCCATTAGATAATTGACAGCCAAACTGAAACTAAGTTAATCAACTAAAATTGGCAAACTTTTTCAAATCCCCAAATATGTTACCCAAATCTAATCCACATATCAAAGGATAAAATCTGCAAACACAAAGTGAGTTAATTAAAATAGGTCTCCCAGAGGAACTGCACATTCACAAGAATAAACATGCCTACACACACGTGCCCCTCAAGTGTCACCCTAGAATCAGCATGTAGATGCTTTGCCCCAGACAAGCTCCCCTTATTAAAATCTGTTGCTGTACCTCATTTCTGTACAGCCTGCCCCTAAAGGCCAACTGTTTTGCTGTCTCCATCTGATTTTTATTCCAACTTAAGTTGAAACCCCAAATTATTATTCTAACACAGCCTTTGATGCTATCAGCTCCAAGGGTTGGGAATTGCAGGCCCCATTCATCAAAGGTTCAGTGGCCACGAAGTCCTCGACCTGACTGAAAAGCACTGCTAACAGTTACTCTTGAGTTTGCCATTGCACAGCACAGTAAATCTAATACCTGTGCAGGAGATAACTCCAGAAATCACAACCACCCTAAATATAGCTGCATGCATCTTAACCAAGACAACCTGATAACCTGTCATATAGCAGCAATATTGTAGGAGATCATTAATGTTGGTTTGTTTTCAGGTGTAATTAAGGGTGTTGGTGATCATTTTTTTTAAACAACTACAGGGCTTGGAGTCTGGTCGAAAGCAGGAGACTTAAAGTTCTAGTCCTGCCTTAGCCATGAAAGCTGAATGCATGACGTTGGGCCATCTCTCAGCCCAACCCACCTCACAGGGTTGTTAGTGTAGGAAAAGTAGGAGGAGAAAGGAGTGTTGAGTAGCTTTGGCGGCTTGATTTACTTGTAGGAATAATAAAGGCTGGATATGGTTGGATGAATTAATTAATTAATTAATTAATAGACTACAATAGAAATTGCCCACTGAAGTGGGTCTGTAGAAAGTGTTTGCTGACAGTCCATAGTCTTTTTTGTTGTTATTGTTAAGGTGATGGATGGATGGATGGATGGATGGATGGATGGATGGATGGATAGATAGATAGATATAGATAAATAGAGATAGAGAGAGAGAGAGAGGGAGGGAGGAGGGAGAGGGAGAGGGAAAGGGAGAGAGAGAGAACTAGTCTTTCACAATGCATTATTTATCAATATAATAAAAGCTCCCTGGGTGAAGTTGGGCTACTTATTTTCTCCCCTCAGTACAACCACCCTCACAGGGTGGTGGTTCTGTGGGCCACCTGTTGGAGGCGTGAGTGTTGTGTGGGTCAGTTCTGGCCATCTTGTCTCTCTCTTCCCTTCCCCTGGGTTCCAGGATGGGACATATCCAGTGGCATTCTGCAAAAATATTGTGGTTTGGGCTTGGGAAGAAATCTCTTTTAAGTCTGGGTTATGTTGTGTTCCCATGGGCCTAGGCAAAGGGCTTTGATGTGTCTTCCTGAAGCACTTTATGCAGTGCAGGAAAGGCAGTGTGCTTGTATAGGGAAAAATTTTGCCTCAGTGGAGCTTTTGGTGTGGTCTTTCAGTTTCCTCCAGCATTCGGGATAGCCAAGAGAGTAGGCACCGAAGCCTCTTCCAAATTTTGCAAATGCTAGAAAAGGCAATGGACCACTCACCTTCACTCTTCAAAGCAAGGGAGCTTGTGAAGCAGCTTTACTTAGGTCAGGATTCCCAACCTTGGAAACTTCAAGACCCTGGGCATCAACTCCTAGAATTTTCTAGCTAGCATGGGAAATTCTAGGAGTTGAAGTCCAGGTGTCTTGATGTTGCTGATATTAGGAAATCCTTAGTCTTTGTCCATCCTTAGTCTTTGTTTGGGAACACGCCACAGCTCCTAAGTTTGAGTGACTGGGGTCCTGCATCATGCTAAACTATAATCTGTGGAATATGTAGAATGTGCATGGATATAGCCGAAGATAATACACAATCAAATCAGTTGTGGCTTAACACGGTATGTACTTGGTCACTTGGTGATATTGAAATCAAGTGTTCTTGGGTAGGTAGGAAGAATTTAAACCTTTAGAATATTTGAACCTTTATCAGACGACAGCAAATATTTAATGAGCACTAGAAGCAAGTAGGAACTTAAGAATAGCTGTATTTGTGGTTAGGTTTCAAGAGGAAGTTGGGCAGGGCAACTAGAGGCAGCTGAAGCTGTGGTTTCACATTTAGTGACTATGAGTTAGCGAGTCACTTCTATTTTAAGTTTTGTCCTTTTATAATGGATTTGTAACCAATCACATTTATAAACTTGTGTACATAATCCAGTATTTCCTTGTGGCTTGATTATTAATACAGCTTGTTTCCTGTGTATTAAGCTCTGACCCATGAAATCTTATAGAGCAGGTCCATGTACGCATGTCCTGACTTTGCAAACCCATAACAAAATAGTTGGACATTTGTGTTGTTTGAATAGACAAAATGCACCTCGTCTTGAGAAGGAAAAGAAAAATCGTAGGTTGCAAATGGGGTAGAAGAGGAGTCCCCTCTTATGGATGTTTGTCCAACACTTGTGGCTTCAGTTGGTTGTGGCTGTCTTGGTTACAGTGTTTATAGGAGGTGCATGGCAAAGGAAAACTGTAGCTTCCTCATGAGTAAGCTACAGCTCCTCAGAGTAAGTGCCTGCAGGTGAAAAGGATGATTTAGTTTAAAGGCTGTTCTGCTGAAGAAGCAGGTGTGGACTGTGGAAGGTGGAGAAATGGCAGGTACCAGAGTCGAAAGAACAACAAAGAGTCAGAACTGAAGAAACATATTGGATGAGAAGCAAAATGTCTTCAAGGAAAACAAAGTCCAGTTGCCTTTTGAAAAACCACCTTTGGGACAACAAAGAGAATTTCCAGACCAAATGCTAGAAATTATCCTCATGAAGGACTGCATGAACAGACTCCCCTACCTGTATAGCCTGTCCGGTTGGGACCAGGCCATTTGTCAGGCCCTAAATAGAGTGGAATTCCAGACACTTTTTGGTCAGAGAGAAGTTCCCTGAAGATGGCTCCAGCACGGTTTGTACACTTGAAGACTATATCTCTATTCCCGGTGACCGACCCAGATTGGATCCTGCAACACTATCCTGGACACATATATTTGCTTTCATTTGTGGAACTGCAGAGTCCAGAAAGGGCCAAAGTCTTCACAAAAAAAGTGCATGGCCAGTTTGCCTGTTTAGCTGAGGCTGAGAGCCCAGTGAAGCTGCTGGTGTGTTAAAACTATCAAGCCTCAAATTCCTACTGCATGTTCTATTTTTCTCCCTAGATTTGAATATTTTCTGTTGGAGATTTTTTCTTTTATATTCTTTGTTTTGAATGCTCACACTCAAAAGAGGCTATGAATACTTAAGTGTCTGGAAAGAATAAACTGCAGTTGATTTTCTACAAGTTTGGAGTTCAGTATTTGTTTGCTGTTGCTCATTTGTCACCTTCTCTGCCTGCAAGGGCCTTTGCTACACTGGTGTCAGAAGTGGGATACAAAAGAAGCCTTATCAGTGGCCCCTCCACAAAGTGCATGCAATGCAACTGATCCATGGAAAGCATACCAGAGAGAATTCCTCAGGGTGCTAAAATAAAACATTGTGTGTTGGATACAGTAGAGCGATGTCCTAAAACTCCAGCTTGCTTCAAGTTGGTTCAACAACAGCCATGGGCCATGCTTGAGAAGGACAGAAAAGATGCAGAATAACAAAGCTGGAAGGGACTTTGGGGGTCTTGTAATCCTCTCTTGTGCTCAAGCAGGAGACCATATACCAGGGATGGTGAACCTTTTTGGCACTGAGTGCCCAAATTGCGTGCATGCGCATACCCAAAATGCAACACATGCCCCTGTGCATGTGGCCTGCCCCCCACGCATGCTCCCCGCCCCTCCGTGCATGCAGCCAAGATTGCATGCATCTTTTTGGTGGCCTGAATGTGTGCTCTTAATCAGTCAATCAATCAGAACAGAGCTGGAACCAATCATAACAGAGTTTGGAGGTCTTCTAATCCAGCCCCCTGCTAAAGCAGGAGATCCTATACAATTTCAGATAGGTGGCTGTCCAGTCTTTTCTTAAAAACCTCCAGTGGTGGAGCACCCACAACTTCTGAAGGCCAGCATGTTTCACTGGTTAATTGCCCTCACTGTTAGTAAATTTCTCCTTAATTCCAGTTTGTTTCTCTCCTTGATTAGTTTCCATCCCTTGTTTCTTGTCTTGCCTCCTGGTGCTTTGGAAAGTAAATTGATCCCCTCTTCTCTGTGGCAGCCCCTCAAATACTGGAATACTGCTGTCACGTCACCCCAATCCTTCTTTTCTCTTTAATGTTACTCACAACATTTCTGTTACTTGCAAAATGTGGCTCACAATGCCAGACATCAGATCTCCTCAAAGGTCCAACGAAAGCAGAGTCAAAGCAGAGTTTCAAAGCATGGTAGAAGCTCTGCTGCAAAAAAAAGGGGTTCAACCAGTCATTCTTCTTAGGAGCCAAAGCGAGGTTGAGGAGTTAAAACCAAGGAAGACTGCTAGAGAATGTGAGTTTCCAGCCTTAAGAAACCCCTTAGACTGGGCTGTGGGTGACGCAAATGCCTTTGAAGGAGAAAGCATTGAGTGATTATTCAGTTGGGAATAAACATTAGAAACCAAAAAGAAGCATATTTAATAATAAAAAACACATTGCTTCATCTTTCCAAATAACAAACATTTCCATGTGTTAATTATTCCCCTGACACATTTTATTTGTCTTCCGCTTGGATGCAGTGATGGTATCAAATCCACCCAATTTAAACCACGCTGGTTAATAAAGAAAACAAAGAGTTTATTATGGTAACAGCCATGAAGGATTTTCTAGTCAAACCAGCTTGACCATAGACAATGATTTGTGAATCATTGTCTACAGACAGCAAGGTGGGATCACAAATAGAAATTCATGCTTAGAACTACCTCTGGATTCTCCTCTTGAAAAAACCTGATTTGGGGATCCATGATGCTGGCTGTTGGCATGGTAGAGCAGAGGGGTGGAAATAATTTCAACATTTATGCAAAAACTGAGAGTGGGATTTGATTCTGGGCGGAATTTTACATTCATTTATCGTTTTCTTGTTAGAATAATTCTACAGCAGAAACGATGCAGCAAAAATCCAGATGTTCACTAGATGGCAACAAGAAATTAGAGGTTTTTATACAGGTAGCTCTCGACTTACAACCACAATTGAGCCCAGAATTTCTGTTGCTAACTGAGACACTTGTTAAATGAATTTTGCCCCATTTTGAGACCTCGCTTGCCACAATGAAATGAATAACTGCAGTTGTTAAATTAGTAACGTGGTTGTTAAATGAATCTGGCTTCCCCATTGACTTTGCTTGTGTTGGAAGAATTATCCTTCTGGGTTCAGTTCCAAGTGGGGAAAAAGACACTGGAAACATGGAGGCTGTTTGGAAAGATGGCTTAATGGTGGACAGAACCACATGGCTTGGAGCTCCAAAGTGAAAAGGACGATCACATGCTTCAAGGTGAAAAGAGAAGGGAGGGCCAAGATGCTGAGAGACCCTTATATACCCTCTGTTGGGCCCCACCTTAGTGTTTCCTGTTCCTGTGCAAGAAATGTATCCCATTGGCTGTCAGACTCCCAGGGGTGGGGTCTTAGATGGACCACATGGCTTCACCTGAGTGCTAGCTGATGTAATCTTCCCAGGCCAGGTGGTGAGATGGGTAGAGGCCTTTGTTATGTAGAATACTCTGGCCGAGGCCTTAATGGCTTGCATATTAACAAAGGTGGGGGTGAGCTTCTGCTTCTGAGGTGAGTTTCTGCTTCTGAGTTTCTACTCCTTCTAAGGGAAATATTCTGCCTTTTTAATATTTCCTGGGATATTTCAATTTTCTAGGAGAGGGGTGGGTGCTAACTTCCTACAGGTTTGTTCCTTACCTTTTTTTTTAATGAAATGTCTCATCGTGTTGTTTTACTACAGTAGCAATTATCTCTACTTAATAAGGATCAATTTCATTCCCTTTTGCTACCCTCCCACTCAAACATTGGATTAATTAGTTTGTTGACTGTGGCGTAACCATGTATGTACACAATGGAACATTTGTTTTAATTTGTAGAGTAATTGAACACAGAGTGAGTAGAGTAAGTTGTAGAGTAATGAACACAGAATTGAACACCTTCTTTGCTATGGTTGTGACTCAAAATTACATTAATAATTAAAAATCTGACAAATGTTTCTGCAAAATTCTAAAAGCAGCTCTTGAAGTTTCCCCAAGAACAATAAGCAATCTGTAGTATTTGTAACCGTCTCCAAGACACAATGAAATCTTGTATACTTGATGTGCAACAAGAACTTTAAGTAGCCTTGGTTAGCATTCTTTTGACATGACTGATGACATATAAAGCTCAAAATGGCATCCACTGTTCCTGATGTCCATCAGGGACTGAATACTTCCCAACATAATGAGAATTCTAAGAAATAAAGTGCTCAAATACAGTCAATCAAGTTGGGGGAAGGTGGGATTAATTCCCAAGAACAATTTAAATTATTTAAAATTAGATGTGGTCTTAATAGGCTCATTCCTTCCCCCATCTCTCTGGAAATATAAGAATTTAAATTTTAAAAAATCCAGAATATGTCATGACTAAGACTTGGGAAAGGTTTCAAATGAGTGGGATTGTAATCATATTTTCTTATAAATAAACCAGATGTAACTTCCATTTGGGGAAAAAGTAAAACAGCTCCCTGGTAAAGCTCTGCATAATACATGCAAGTGATCATCCAATTTCCTTTGCAGGTAAGTAAATGGTGCATAATACTGAGACAGAGTAAGAAAATAAATAAAATACAGCCAAGCTAATTTATAGCAATATTTTTCCCCACATCTCTCTTACCTTCGTATGCTTACAAACTGTACTTATTTCTATCCATGATCAGGTTCCTTGTGCATTTTATTGTTGATGTTCTCCTCCCTCCCTCCCCCCCTCCCCCCTCCCCCTCCCTCCCTCTCTTTCTGTCCCTCCCTCCCTCCTTCTTTCATCAGTGCCTCCTGACCACTTTTCTTGGTTTCCCCTTTCCTCTCAGTTTACTTACATTTTTTCCATCTATTCTACTTTTTTTTAAAAAATGCATATTTATTCATACTTGCTTTGCAATTTGATTATTATTCTCTTTATATGATCCTTCTTCACAATCACTTTTGTCCTTAGTCAGTATTTATTCCTTACCTATTTATTCTCTACTGTTGTTTTACTGTACTTATGTCTGAATTGAATCATCGTCAATGCATTTGACTTACTTTTATGTTTCTCCTGTGATGCTGAACTCTCAGGCTTGTAACTGAGAGGCCCTGAGTTCCAATCCAATCCAAGGCACAAAGCCAGCTGTGTGATCTTGGGCCAGTCACTATGTCTCAGCCCTAGGAAGCAGACAATGGCAAATCGCTTCCAAAATTTTGCCAAGAAAACTTCAGGGACTCACCCAGGCAGTCGTCAGATGTCAACACTGGCTCAAAGGCATCTCAGCAAACAAATAATCCTATTATCTCAAGCTAATTTTTATTTTCCATGGTTTTCAGCATTCATTCATGATTGCAGACCTTTACTGCTATCTTTCTACTAGTATTTGTAAGTCTTATAATTTCTCCAACCATTTCCCCCTCTTTAGTAAACATTTTAAAGCAGGGGTGTCAAACTCGCATCGGCACAATGTTGTCACATGACATATCATGACTTTCCCCCCTTCATTAAACTGGGCGTGGATGTGGCCAGCATATGATGCATCCACGTCACCGGCCAAGAGTTTGACAGCCCTGTTCTAAAGGAATGTGTGAGTGTTATTGGTTGCAATATTTTGTTGGCTTTTAATGTTTGTATTAAGCAACCCAGAGGCAAAATAGATGGCAAATAAGTCAAATAAATATATATATATATATATATATATATATATATATATATATATATATATTCGTAGATTTTCACGGGTAAAGGTATGTAGGTCTTGGTGTATTCGGGTCTTGTCCCGTGTAAGATTGAGAATACCTTGGCAACGTTTCGACGAAATCTCATCCGTCATCTTCAGGCTGGTGTCTTCAGCTTCGTTCTCCTGGGAGAAGTGTGTGATCGTGGCTGTTTTTCCCTCTTAAACTCTAGAGTTGGCTGTGTTGTTACTTCTTGGTTGGTTGATGGAGTTGATGTATGCAGATTGGATGGCTTTTTCCTGAGACCCTGTGTGGCTGAGGTGCTGGCTGTGTGTCTCTCAGCCTTTTGTGTTGTAACGACCTGGGTAATGGGCTGTGTGATGACCTTCTGAGTTCTATTGTTGTGACGTCCTGGGTGTGGTGCTGTAATCTCCTGGGTTGTTGTCTGTGTTGCAACCTCCTGATGTTTTGTGTTGTGATCTCCTGAGTTCTGTGATGTAGTATCCTGGGTGGAAGGCTGTGATGTGACATTCTGGGCCTTGGTTTGGCTCCGAGTTTGAGGTCTGGCTATGTGTTTATAGCGTGTGTCAGTTTGCTTAGTTTGGGGTTGGAGGGGGTGTAGCAGCTGGTGTTGCAGCCATGGTCTGGTTTCTGGATGGTGGTTGCCTTTCATCTGTGGCGTGGGCTTGGGTTTGAGTCTGGTGAAGGAGATTGGTGGTGGCATCCTGTGTTATTTTGGGTCCGGTGTTGGTTTTCGTGGCTGGGACTCGTTTGTTGACCAGGGCTAGTTTCCAGATGTCTGGTAGGCAAGACCCGAATACACCAAGACCTATATATATATATATATATATATATATATATATATATATGAATAAATAAGCAAATTTAACTCTATTTTTCCTATCTTGGTCTTGGATTCATATCCCTTTTGAAAGCCACATTTCTCATAGCATCATACAATCTACCTAAGTTTTGGTGGGATCATTCATGTTCACAGTCAACATCACAGTATCATGTCACCCCAAAATACAGGCATTCCTCATTTAATGACCATTAAGTGATCGTTCAAACTTGCAATGGCACTGAATGAGTGGTAGTTATGATTGTTTCTCAAAGTCCCAGCCATCAGGGGTCCTGCGGTCATATAATCGCCATTTGAGATCTTCCGTGCCAGCTTCCCACCCCCAGTGGTAACTGGGGACTGCTGGAAGTGCTGTTGATAAGTGGTCTGGTGATGTGTCATCATATGTTACCAACACATTGCTTAATGATGGAGATTACAGCCCTAATTACCACTGTTAAGCAAGGACTATCTGTAAATGCATGTTCATGTCCTCAACCGAGCCACCACAACATCACCAAAAATATTCAGCCATGAATACAATGAGCAGGCACAGGGACATCCTTCATTTCTTCTTGCACAGTGTTGAACCATTTGTGAAACACCCTTTTCCCCTCCCTCCCCCTGCATAATGTACTTCAATTATATGCTGTTATTTACACACTTGGCAACCCCTTTGAACTGTATGAATAGAACACATTCCACAATTCAAATCTATTGGCTTTATTGGCAGCCTTTTTCTGAATCAAGAGACGTACAGTAGAGTTTCTTTGACACTTCCCTACTATTCTCATTGAACAAAAAGTGGGTCTGCATGACTCCTGCCCAGCATAGCCTGCTTTGTTATTTACCAGATTTTTCTATCCTCTCTCTTTAGCGTCTTATCTCGTCTTTCAGAGAAGCCGGCAAATTGAAAACCCATCTGTATTTCAGGAGCTCCCTCTGGTGGTTGTTGCTTTGCACTTCAGGGTGGAGCCTGCAGCGTCTCTGCCTTTAAAAAAAAAAGATTTGCTTCCCAGCAAAAAGCTGATTTATTCATACCTTTCTCTCTGCAGATGGCTACCGATTGGAAAACACGCAGGCACTATAAGCACGGCTTACTTTCTAATGATAGCAATATCATTTTAGCTATTATACAATCAACAATTGTATTGATATGATTTTGGGTCCTAATAGCTCCTTTAGTTTGATGGTGTTTTCTTGTAGCTCAGCTGTCTTGCCACCTGAAATGCTCTCACAGCTAAATTATGCATTACCAAAGAACCTATTTATTTTTCATACGGATTGCCTGAATTGTCTTGCTGTATATAGAGAAAAGGATCCTTCTTTCCTATATACAGTATAATGTGAAAACTTCCTGTATACAAAAAAGGAAAAGAAGATTTGCTGAGCTAGATTTCTGGGTTCATAATATTTCTACTAGTATTTGTAAGTCATATAATTTCTCCAACCATTTCCCCCTCTTTAGTTAACATTTTAAAGCATGAGTGTCAAACTCGCATCGGCACGATGTTGTCACATGACATATCATGACTTTCCCCCCTTCATTAAACTGGGCATGGGTGTGGCCAGCATGTGATGCATCCACGCTGCGGGCCAAGAGTTTGACAGCCCTGTTCTAAAGGAATGTGTGAGTATTATTGGTTGCAATATTTTATTGGCTTTTAATGTTTGTATTAAGCCACCCAGAGGTGAAATAGATGGCAAATAAGTCAAATAAATAAATGAATGAATGAATGAATGAATGAATGAATAAATAAATAAATATGCATTACCAAAGAACCTATTTATTTTTCATATGGATTGCCTGAATTGTCTTGCTGTATATAGAAAAAAGGATCCTTCTTTCCTATATACAGTATAATGTGAAAACTTCCTGTATACAAAAAAGGAAAAGAGGATTTGTTGAGCTAGATTTCTGGGTTCATAATATTCCCTGTTATATAATAAATGGAAGAGGAGGGGGGGTGGGGGATGAAGGAAGGCTGCAACACCTTACAGAAGTTGGGCAGGTGAGGTTTGCTACATCATGTCAGAGTCTCAAATGTTATCAGGAAGAAACATTACTTTGAAACAGGGACAGGCTATCTGGTCTGGGGAGGAAAAAACAAGGGCAACTTCATGACACTGTGTCAGATAAAAATGGCTACTGTTCCTGGGGCTACTGTTACTGTCATTGGAAATCACAAACTAGAATAGGCTTTAGACCAGAGGTCTCCAAACTTGGCAATTTTAAGACTTGTGGACTTCAAGTCCTCTTGGAGTTGTCTTAAAGTTGCCAAGTCTGGAGACCTCTGCTTTAGAGAACAATCAAAGTGCAACGGGAAACCAAAATCAAAGTGCAATGGGACACCAGATATAGTGGTGTCTCTTTTCTTGATCCTCTTTCCTGAGATCTCTTTGATCAAATAGTTAAAAAAAAAGCCTTTCCCCAAAGAGATCACTGCTTTCAATCAACAAACAAACACTAAACCATAGATCCGCAGGGCAATTGCAAGGTAAGGCTTTGCCATGTAAGGGTCTTGCGGGGGAGACTCAGGGTGATCAGCTGATCGTCTCTGATCGGGTGATCTTGGGCTGGGATCATTTGTTCGTTTGTTTAAAAAATTTCCATAGCTGCCCAACTTGCACTTAGGTGACTCAAGGTGGCTTACAAAATTTAAACAATTCCACCATACAATTAAAAAAAAACATTTTAAAAAGTCCATCTTCCCCCACGACAGCAACAAAATCAAACCAGCCACTTTATCAGCTCTGTCTCCATTCATGGTCCCCAGATCTACTGATAAAACCATGCTTTTAGGGCCTTTCAGAAAAGCAATAGGAGCCAGCCATACCTTGGGGGGATTATTTTTCCATTAAGAAGGGGCCACCACTGGCAAGGCCCTTTTGCATGGTCCCATCAGGTGACAATCCTTAATGTTTGTGACCTGTAACATGCTCTGCCTTCCTATTATGATGGGCTGGATGAATGGAGAGAGGGAGAGAAGTGGTCCTTCAAATTCCTTGGGTCCCAGGCTATGATGCCCTCAGAAATATATATTTTCTTCTGTTTTTCTTCTGTTTGGCATTTTTTTTCAAACTTGGTGAGATTGGACCTAATTTCCCTTTCAACACTACCATTGGAGAGGGACATTGTTATGTGTTTTGTGCCTCATTCTAATGCATGTGGGTAATCTATCTTTGAAATGAAATGATGGTGTTAGCCTGTGGTCCTAAAACCACCTCTCTGCGAAAAGCCTCAACAAGACTAATATTTTGCTAGACAGGCTATTTTAGTTTAAAGGCTCCAGGGAATTACTATGATGATGTCACAATTTAAACCCAATCACTATGTCATAAAGGATTTTGCAGTGTATTCATTGCCACTTTTTAAAAACAATTGTCTGAACTATACTTTGCTGTTTAGAGCAGGGCACCAGTGTAGTTGGGTGATATATTGCTTGAAGTATGTTGTTTGGATCAGCTGTTAGCCTACAGCCTTGTACATAAACCATTGATTGCGTTCATCAAAGGGAAAGGGAGAGGAAGTAGTGAGACCAGACTGTATTTCCCCCCCAAGAACTGTCCAGGACAACTGCTGTTTTTTTCAAGCTAAGCAGAGCTCTCCATGGTGCTGAACTAGAGTGAGGGAATGCTCTGGGTCTACTCAGAAATAACTCCAGGCTTGGAAAATTTGTAGCTGAATGACAGGTTTTGTTGTGCTGACCGACGAGGAAAGGCTATTCAAACAAGAATCTTGTTTTAGAAAACAATAACAACCCCAAACCTTAAAAGTTTAACCAAAAATGCTTAAAAAAAAGTACATCTTAAAACCAATCCAATCTTCTTCCCCTTCCTACCTTCCTTACTGTGGTGAATGTAGTCTGGATTCCCAGGAGAGAGGGATGGCATTCCAGAGGACCAAGAGACAGCGAAGTTTAAAAGAGGCTCAAAACAGCTCCTCCTAGAAGTTCTCGGTTTTTTTTTTTAAATTGATGCTAGTAGTTTGTTTTACTTCAGCAAGATTTCTGTCTACAGGTCAGGACCACGAAAGAACACTCCTTTGGAGTAACTTTGTGTGTTTTTCTTGGTTTTGGAGCCTGACATTTACCTATGTGTTGATGGCATACAAATATTTTTATATGATAAAACTTAATTAAGAAATGTTAAAAGAGCAGGGTCAAAAGAAATGTTTTAAGCCCCCATATAAAATAGAAGTAGGCCACTTTTAGCTTGTCCTTTCCAATGGCAGAAGAATTTAGCATTGATTTTAAGTATTTCTGTGAGGGGACTTTCTGGATCTAAGAGTGCAGCTTAGATTGTGTGAATCTATCCATATTACACATAATACAGGCCCAAGTCAGGTAACTTTTTTACACACATGGTGACCTTGTTTAGCAACTGTCTGGTTTAGCAGTTACAACAGTGAGGGAAGAGTAATTTTGTGACCAATCTTCACATTTACGACCTTCACAGTCTATAAAGCAAAAGAAAGCTGAAGTAAGCATATAAGCACCATTGCAGTTTCACTCAGAAACCTTTGCTTTGCTTAATGACCAAGCTTAATGTCCCAACTGTGGCTGCTAAACAAAGATTACCAGTAGTGTAGCTGTTTCTAAATATAGATGATCTCAGTCACCAATACATTCCCAGCTAACTGCAACCTCTGGTCTGCCCCACAGAGGTTGAGGGACTACCACCTGCCCCATGGACTTAGTCTAGGATGGATAAAAGCTGGTTTATCAGCCGAGGCTGAGAAAGGACTGCACAACCATCATCCCAACTGCGCCTGGAGTTCAGTTGCTCCAGATTGTCCAGTCATTTTTCCCATAGTACGAACTGCTGGTAGGAGCAACTAAGCGTGCCTGAGGTTAGCTCATGGCAGAGGGGGCAACTTTGGGGTAGCTGGCAGAGGTGGGTCAACTCTCCAATTTAATAGTGTAGAGTTTCCAGATTTTTTAAGCTATTTAACTGGAAAAAAAAACCCTGCCTGAACAGCTTCTTCTCTATTCCAATTCTAAAGTATAAACCAGGAAATGTGCTTGGGTGAGGCACTTGTTTCGCTCGAATGCACATTGTGCTCCTGGAATAAAACAGTAATAAGGAATGTGGCCAGTGACTAAAGAAAAATATTCCTAATTAATGGGCTACAAATGTCTTGTCACCCTCACTTGTATTTGGCACATAAGTTGTATAAATCACATACTTCCGTTTGTGTATACACAATAAGAGTGTTCCAGTCCACCAGAACGGTTGTGAATGTGCAAGAGCATTTGTGAAGCACCTCTTTTCAAACTGTTGAAGCAGCTACTATACATTCCCCACCCCTTACATATGTTCGGTTACTATGGAAACCGTTTCCAGCAGTGTCTGCCTGGGTGGGCTTGCACAGTTAATTTTCTCTGTATTTCCCCAAATGCAACTGGTGAAATGTTAATAGTGTTATGTGTGGTGGCGACTAATTCTGCTTTATCTTCTGTTTGTGTTGAAATGTGTGTTAAATGGCCTGACTGTGGTCTTTGCTAAAGAAGCACAGTACAAAGTGGTTTGTGTCATGCTCTAGTGCAAGGGTCTTCAAACTTGGCAAGTTTAAGACTTGTGGACTTCAACTCCCAGAATTCCTGAGCTAACATGACTGGAGGAGGAATTCTGGGAGTTGAAGTCCACAAGTCTTAAAGCTGTCAAGTCTGAAGACCCCTGCTCTAGTGAGTTATTGTTGCTACACTGAATGAAATTGCTAAATTGATTTTAGGTGTTGTATTTAGGTATTGTCAGTTTCTTTGATGTGTCCTTGTGGTGTGGTTATACCGCTACTTCTTCACTTATGGTTGTTTAGTGATCTTTCAAAGTTACAAGGGCACTGAAAAAAGTGACTTACGTCTTTACTTATGACCATCGTGGCATCCCCATGGTTACGTGATCAAAATTTGTCTTTGCACATGTAATAAAGCTATTAAACTGTTTCAAAAGCTTGCATCACCTATCTGACGAAAAGCAGCGTGTCTTCTCAGAAATCTCTCCTGCAAACTGCTTTTTAGTCTGTTGCCATAAAAATAAAACGCTTGCATCTCCCATGTAATGATACTATAAAAATAATCTGCAATCATATTAAACCATAGGCTCCAGCATCTTTTTACTTACAAGAATGCAAATATTTTGTCGTGCCCTTGTCTGTCCAAAGGGAAATGCTAGGTAGGGATATTAAGGGTATCCTGTGAGACAAGAGAGTGAGCAAATAAAGTTACAAAAAAAATCACTTCTTGGTTAACCGACTGTGGGGTCATTTTGTGAATGTCCAGCTGTCCTGGCAGCTGTTTCTTTTTAAGAGTCCCTGCAGTATTTTAATTGCCCCAAAAGTTTAGGAAGCCTAAATTTAAGTTCCAAAAAGATTAGGAAGTTTTACTCTGCAGGAAATTTTCCAGGGTAAAAGCAGTCTTTCTTTACCCAGAAGGCACAAGCAAATGAAACAAAACTTTATGCATATAAGTACAGGTAGTCCTTGATTTATGATCACAATGGAGCCCAACATTTATGTTGCGAAGTGAGAAATTCGTCAAGTGAGTTTTGCCCCATTTTAAGACTTTCCGGCTTAACGTTTGTTAAGGGAATCACGTGTTAAGTTAGTAACATGGTCATTAAGTGAGTCGGGTTTCCCCATTGACTTTGCTTGTCAGAAAGGTCACAAAAGGTGATCACATGACCTCAGAACACTGCAACCGTCGTAAATATGAACCGGTTGTCAAGCATCCGAATGTAAATCACATGACTATAGAGGTTCCTGCAACAGTCATAAGTGTGAAAAATGGTTACTTTTTCCAGGGCCATTGTAACTTTGAACGGTCACTAAATGAACTGTTGTAAGTTGAGCACTACCTGTGCATAACAGTCCACATAGATTTCAGCTTTGTTAGATAAGCACTTACGTCTCTCAGGACTACCTCAGACTACCATACCTGGGCAATGAAAATCTAGATGACCACTAGATGGCGATTCACATGGTCCTTGCTTACTGACCGCTCATTCAACAACTGTTTGAAGTTTTGATGAAACTGAAAAAAGGAGGAGACTTAACAACATTTCTTCAAAGCTATGGCCACTGTAGCATCTCCATGATCACATGATTGCCACTTGGGCCCTTGGCAACCAGATGTGCCTTTATGACAGTTGCAGTGCCCTCGGTCAAGTGATCACACTTTGTGAACCTTGCAACCAAGCTTCCAGTGAGCAGTCAACGGGAAAGCCAAGAGGGAATCACAACCATGTGATGTTGCCCTTAATGAACAGGGGTGGTTTGCTTAATAGCCGCAGTGGAACCAATATGAGAAATCTATGAGTTCTAGTCTCACCTTAGGCGTGAAAGACGGCTGGGTGACTTTGGGGCAGTCACTCTCTCTCAACCCAACCCACCTCACAAGGTTGTTGTTGTGGGGAAAATGGGAGGGAGGAATATTAGATAAGTTCACACCGCCTTGAGTTGTTAGTAAGAGTAATAAAGGCGAGATAAAAATAAATAAATAAATCAGGCATGGTCACATGATGTTTCATTTTATGACTACGTTCTTTAGCAATCATGGTTGGTAAGTGAGAAGTACCTGGGTTCTGCCATCTAATGATCATCTCGTGTATTGCAGCCTCGGTATGATATCTCTACTCCTTATAAAGTTCCAATTCAGATGTATTCTCAATGACCTGAGGCTATGTTAATAATGGGAAAAGCCAGTTATGTCAAAAAATTTAATTGCAGAATTATTTACAGAATATGGTCATAAACAATACAGGAACCAATTAAAAGAGTCAGCTTCATAAAAGAGCCATGGGAGAGGGGGGAAGTAGTGAAGCACATTTGTTTTTTTTTTCTTTTTCTTCTTCTTACAATTAGCCAAAGGCAGAGAAAATATAATGAAAAAACCAGGAATAAAACAATTGGCAAAGAAGTTTCAAATAAACAACATTTTTTTTGTTAAATGAGATATTATCGAGAAGCAAGAAATTATTGTAATGAAACATTGCACTGTATATTCTGTATAGATATCCTGCATGCTACCAAACAGAACTGCTCAAAAGAACCATAAAAGCATGGGAAAAGAGAATTACATAAAATAGTTTCTCTAGTAGTGTAGATTTATACAGTTGACAAATATTTGGCACTCAAGTTTGTCCTCATTGTTAACATTCCTTGTGAGAGTGTGTGTGTGTGTGTGTGTGTATACATACACACACACACACAGTATTTATATATACTTCTTTAACAATAAATTAAATAACTATTTTCCTGTTTCTAACATTCCTTGAAATTCTAAAAGAGGAATTTGATTTGATTTAATTTAATTGCCAGGCCACCTTGGATATTTTGGTGTATCACTACCTAAGTGAACCTCTGTTTATTCCTGCACAGAAGAAGCTGTACTATAATAATAGTTACTTTTTGCTTTATAGGAAAGAACAGTTCCAGTGTAGCAGTATTTGCATGGATTTTAGAGAGTTCTTTTTAAAGCAATCCACTGTGATCCATTATTTTTTTTAAAAAGTAATACATGCATATAACAGAGGAGATAATGCATATATCTTGAGCCCTTTAAAAGCAAAAGGGTGAGAAATAACCAAAGCTCAGTGGTAAATGAATTTGCAGATATGAATGTACATCTCACAGATAATTGTATATTGGGAAGGTGCAGAAAAATGGATAGGACAGAGAACACAACATTTCAATAAGGACTTCATCCACATTTGTCATTAAGCATTGAGTACATTTTGCAAAACAGGGAAAATGCTCTGTTAAAAAAAAGAGCTGTTTTTATAGATCCAAATTTATATTCAGACCAACCCTGCTGTGATTATAGTTTGGTTAGAAGAAAAAAAAATGGCTGTGATAGACTCATAACTAGTCTTGGCTGATTTCTATTTTTTTTATCTCATACTCAGTATGAAGCCATTTGATTATGAAAAGCTTTCCAGCTTTTATATAACTCAAGACATCTATTGTATCAGCCATCTTAAAAAAATATGATTAGGAAAAGGATGCAGAAAATAAAGCAAAAAGGAGCTATGTTTATCGTTGTGGCTTTTGTCAGTGCAATACTTTCTCCCTTAATTAGTTTTTTTCCTAAGCTTCCATTCTGTAGTTTAGAACTTAATTTTATATAACTATTCATGCATTGTACAGGCTCAGGAAGATGCAAGCAAAATGTGATCAACATTTCAGGACTCCATATCTTATTCAGAAAGAGAACTGTGCATGGAACGGATACCCTAATTTCTTTTTCTGATTACATCATCTAGCTGATAAATCTTCTGTTAGAAGCCCTTGCGAGTAAATGGAGCACAGACTTCTAAAGATGTCCCATAATTAAAATGTACGAAAGGAATGTGAGAAGTGCCATTAATATATAAATGATACAAACATTAGCAGAGTACACAAGGCACTGCTAATTAAACAGAAAAACCTGCACAATGATATAATCCCTAGGTGCTAAGAGGCTCCAGTAGCAGTTGTGCAAATGCAAAACTAGCACAAGACAATATTTAGAGAAATGGAGTCACAACAGTCCTATTCCTTCAGCATCTTAACTGGATCAGGTGGGAGGACTGTTGTTGGTTTATGGAAATACCAACAATATTTTGTCTTCTACAGGGTTAAACCTCACATGATCGGTTATGTCATTGAAATATCTTTATCCCACCAGTTGGCCCATTTTACATAACTAATCTTCTGGTGAAAAAGAACCAGAATGATATAACAATTGGGGGGGGGGGATTCACTAGCAAGCCCTAATAGTACAGGAAACAACGGCCAAAGACAGCATCTGAGTTATATCTCCTGCTGCTTGCTTGGCCAGTGGAGAAGGAAGGCTGCCTGTATCAGGAGGTCCACTAGAGGGTAGCAAAGTAAGAATTCAGTGGTCCTCTGTACTTTTATAGCCCAGATTAAATAATTGGTTAAAACTAACTTGCGTTAAGGAAAGATACCATTATTGTTTTCTAAAAGAGGGAGTTCTACCCTAAGCCAATCTTATCTCAACTTGTTTTGAATATCCACTGTCACTATCCATTTGTGCAGGGAGTAACAATTCTGCAGGGAGGGAAGCTCTGGCAGGGGAAGGACTGAGTCAGAATAACATAAGCATGCGTCAGCTTGCTTCTAAGAAACGAACATGTTTTCAGGCTTTCAGAATTTTTAGCTGATGACAACGTACAACTGACCATGTTTGGGCCTGGAAGCCCAGCAGGGTCCACCCTAGTTAGCAGTTAGCGGGGACTCCTCCAGAGAAGCAGAGCTGTAGGCTAAACTGAAAAGTCTTGTAGAAAGACAGAATGGCAAGCTGGTTTTGCATTGTTCTTAAGCAAACTGCAGGATGTGGTGTCATGCTCAACTTTGGAGGTTCCTTTACATTTGTAGAAGAGGGAAATCTTTGAATCGATGCATGCCTCCTGGAATGCATTTGGTACAATCAGTCTTAAGAGCTTGTGTGAGAGACTCTGTGTATAATAACAAAACAGCAAATTCCTTTTTTTCCAAAATGCTTTCGATGAACGTTTTATATAAAAACCACACCTTTTTTTCTGAATTCGACATATATGTGCTGTAAGTAAAGTAGGTAAGAGAAAAATTAGTTTGTTTGCTAAAATAGTTTTACCCATAATGATATTTTTCATCCTTGCATATTATTCCAAGAAAGTCCTTTGGGATCCATTATGTAGTAAAATCACAATGTACATACAAACTGTTTTATTGTAATTGGCTCTAATGATGTTTTAAATGATGGGATGTAACTCATAAAGAACATTAATAAATGTGATAATAAATGGCTGACATAAAATGGAAGACAGGTGATAAAACTAGAGTCCAGACTCCTGGAAAAGGAAGTCCAGAATAGTTTCTACTTTCATTTAGACATTTCTTCCATTCAAGCTAATTCTTTGCATGTTTACAAGCTGCAATATCTTTAATGAGGCTGAGATATACCAGCATAAGGACTGCTGTTTGCCATCAAGTTCTAAAACTAGGCATTATTAAGGCTTACAGAATTCATTGGGGCTCCCTACCTTGAATGTGGATTTAGGATTAGAAAATAGTCTGGAAGTAAACACGATAGTGCTTATTTCTGAATAAATATATGAAGGACAGTGTTATTAACCAATGCAATAATGTACATGATTCTAGTAATTACATGTACATCTTTATTAAAAACAAAACAAAACCAGGTTGCAACTCCATGCCCACATGGCTTGAGAATAAACCATCTGCATTTTAATGGATCTTACTGCTAAACAGATATTGTACGCATGTGAAACACTATTTTGCAAGTTTAACTATTATTTTGACTATTGTTATTAAAATTAAAGCATTTTATTTCCCAAACTTGTTAACTTTGCTGTATCTTGAAACAGGAATATAGTCATATTTAAAATGGAAGAGATTAATTTTCAATGGTCCTGCAATATTTTATACTGTTGAAAGAGTCTTTAAATCAAAAGCACTGCAAGGCAATTCTCAAATATATTACTTTTCACATTCATTCTAGACAGGGCTGAATGACTTGTGACACACGTAATAGAAACACTAATTTTTATCTCCCTCTCCCAAATTAAAAATATAATACATAAGAAGCATGGCTTATTATTTGCCATTATTGTTTTAATCTTTCCTATATAAAAGAGATTAAATATATTGCACTTAGAAACTCAACTTGTGAACAGGTAACATTTCATTGGAATGGGCAGAAGGCATCTGGTTTACATTTTTAAAGATTTTTCTTTGGAACAGAAGTGGAACAAACGGGGACATACAGTGGCAAAGGCATTCCTTCAACATATTCCCATCACTGCATGAGCAACATACAATTTAGCGTAGAACTTTCAAAAGAGCCAAATTTACCCTTCATGTATTTTGCCTTCCTTTTAATTGAGAGTATGCTTTTAAAAATGATTTTATGTAAAAAAAAAACCAAAAGAACTTCAGACTATTTGGAATAACATTTTGTTTGTCCCGGAAGTGAATTTTTCCTTTGGGAACCTCTCTTAAATTCTTAGGGAAAGGATCAAACTATATATTATATTAATTGTATGTGGATTGAATATATACCTTAAAAAAACCATGTATATTTGCTGGAGCTGTGGGTGTTTATATGTGCTTTTTCAATCTAGCATATTTTTGTTGTTGTTGCTGGTACACTAACATACATTGCAAATAGCAGAAACTGAATATTGAATACAGAAGCACCTAACTGTGCAATCACTAATTACAGCTCCAGCAAAAACAGTTTAAAATTTAATGAAATTTTTGTGCAAACAATATTGGAGGGCATTGATGTGCAAATATGGTTAGCTGTCCTAAGCTTTCTATTTTATAGCTAGGAACTTTTTTTTTTGTCTCTGGGTATGCTATGGTTGCAAATCAAATGCAGATCATTTTATCAACATCAGTCCCTTATCTACATAAGGGAAGGAAGGAAGAAAAGCACATGTGATTTGGCAATATTTATAAAATAAAATGAAATAAAAACGTAGCAGCATAATAGGGATGTAGCAGAAGGAGAGAGAGAGATATATTTCAAATCTGCTGTCTCAAAGAAATGCATATTTTATTCATTTATTTCCATGTAATTATTTCTAATTAACAGCTTCATTTGAAATAGTGTTATCTTTAAAGATGCCTTATCCCTGCAGATATTCTTGCATTTAAAACAAAACTATAAGCAGCATTAATATTGTACACTACCCCAAAATCAATTTATTTCCAAGTGCAGAAATTCTTGAATACTCTGTGGATGGGAATATTTTTATCATCACAGACTAGTAGTTCAGGAATATTAATATTTCATTATTATTGTTATCTTCTTCTTCTTCTTCTTCTTCTTCTTCTTCTTCTTCTTCTTCTTCTTCTTCTTCTTCTTCCTTCCTTCCTTCCTTCCTTCCTTCCTTCCTTCCTTCCTTCCTTCCTTTTTTTAATGCTGTACATTCCTCTTGGGTTTTTTTTTTGCTTCCAAATGCAATTTAAGGCTATTTGGTAAATTCTACATAAGAGATCAGGCTCAATTTACAGTGTTCCCTCCTTCTCAAACATTCAACTCTAAAGATTCATATCCTGAAGCTAAACATGCTTATATCAGCTTTGTCCTAAAACAGAATGCATGCTTAACAAAATATATTGGAAGAAAGGGGGATGAGAGATGGAAACCCTAATGTCTTCTTTACTTCCTACAACAGCAATCTCCAACATGTGCTCTTGAGATACATTAGGTCTAAACTTCCCCATTGTTTGTACAATTCTTATATAACACTGCTATTGTTCATGCAAACTAGCATGGTGGGAGATGTAGTTCAACATCTATGGAGGGCACCTGGTTGGAGATTGCTGTTAAAATGTCTAGCATTTTTCAGTCATGTGACAAGCTGAAGGGCTCGCAAAGTACATATTTAAAGTGCTCATCAAGGTGAAGAATCAAAGTGCTGTAGGCTAGTTTAAATAGCGGTTCTGTCTATGGCTAAATACATTTTGTTTAACAGACTGATAAGAGAAACTTGATTCTGTTCTAATATTTTGTATGACTCAGAATTCTGCCTTCAATAGTGGCAGGATATGTTTTCTTGTACCTTCACCTGAAAAGATTCAAAAACTTGGATCACAGCCTTTGAGAAGGCAAAAACAATAACACATTATTCTCAGAATTTGTTAAACTTCTGTGTAATTTCTAGCTTTTGCTGTGATGTTGATCAAGAACTTAGAAACAGGCTATCTTTCTTACATTCTACTGTTAGAAGCCACATGTCTTTTAAAACATGTTCTTTATGTCTGAAACAACCAAGAGACTTTTTCTTATCTTTAATTCATACTGCATAGGAAAAAAGAATTCTGGAAAAAAAATACAAATGTAAACCACAGTTCACCTTTTTTTAACCTTAAGATTACCATTGAAACTGAGATATACTTACCACTCACATTCATATTTCTTAAACTGGTTACAACATCACAACTGGTATTTTAAACAAGCAAACTTTTTTTGTGTTTTGTTTTTTGTTTGAAAGGATACCCTGGAAACTCAATTGATCTAGCATTTTGAAACTTCAAATATTACGCGTAGCATCGCTTTTCAAATTAAAAAAAAGAGTGTTCACAAATGAAAGAAGTACAACATAAAAGAACTGTTTAAAATGTAATGAATGTTCTCAAAGAGTAAATAGAGCTTTCACATCTTGCTACAGATGATCGAAATTCTTAAGGCTTTCCTTTGTTCCTCTTTCTTCAAGTTCCTTTGCATTTTTCCTTCAGATTTCTGGATGGGTGTCCCTGGAGGACATTTTCTTTCAGGGACAGATTTTCCCAATTGGAAATGATTCCTATGCTTCTCTGTTCTGGATGAATGTTGGAGTTTTCATGGCTGGATATTTCTGTTCCATCTCCAAAAACTCAGTGTGAGATGTGAGGAGAGACCTGGTGTGTGTTTGCAGTAACCAAGAGAAGCAGAATTGCCAAGCACATGGGCAGAAAATCTAATCGGGTTCAAGGCAAAGAAACTGAAGCTGGAAGGGAAGGGAAGGGAAGGGAGGAGAGAAATGGATTCCTTCTTTTCTTGCACTTTACATTTGTAGCACCTTCTACTTGAATTAGCTAATGCCTCTGGTGAATGGAGAGATGCACCCAATTCAAAGTTTGTTTGTTTGTTTGTTTCTTATTCCTAGTTATCGCATCATTTATAAAAATATAAATAACCAAAAAAGTAAGCTGGGTTCCATCTCAAGAGGTGTTTCCTGTTGTCCTCTGAGAGCGTAATTTTTTAGAAGGAAGGTCTCAACAAGCCCTATACGTTGGAGCTGACTGGTGTAGTCCGATCCTAATAATACAAAAAAGAAAAGAGCAGGGATTCTTGCAATGGGCTCAGCAAATTCTGAGGACATAAACAGCATTCTGTTGTGCGTCTGGCACAAGGGAGACAACAACAGGGCGGGGAGGGGGCCGGGAACAGGGAGGAAAAAGAGAGCAGGGAAGAGGAGACCAGCTGTACAAGCACTTGCTTGGTTCCTTCGTTTGTTTACAAAAGAGGAAGCAACGATGCAGCATCTGGGTCTTTTAAAGCCTCGTTTGGGCTTCTGGAATATAGATCTCAATGCTGTCTGCACGCTCCGTAGCGGAGTTTTGCCGGAAAGAGGCTGCCCGCTTAGCGGCCATGAGGCGTCTTCGAGCTTCTTGGCGCTGTCGGTCAGGCAGATCCAAAGACTTCTCTCGGGTGATGGGGAATTTTCCTTTAGGGGGCTTCTTTGGTACAGGCGGAGGAACCTTTCTCTCTTCCTAAGATGCAGGGGAGGAAAAAAGATATGAAGCATGGAAGGAAGGGAGCCTAAAGAAGGTACAGTATCGGACTCATTCAGGGACTTTCCCTGGAAGCTGCAGGTGCCTCCCTGTGAGGCATCCATGACAGTAGAGACTGTCCCAAGCATGGTAGCCACTGACCAATGTTAGCTGCGCTCATGAGGACAAGGGACAAAAATGTGCATTGCCACACAAGTTCTGCCCCTCATGTATTTATGTGCAGTGATGAGACATGTCATGGTATCTGTTTCATCAGTTTGATGGGTATTTTTGGTCTGCATTGCCCTACAGGTTGGAGCATTCTCTCCTTTGTTTGGAACAATCAAGAATGCTATCTTATCTCTGTTCCAAATAGAAATATGCATTAGGTATTCATGGACCATTAATTAATTAATGGTAGTAATGGAAGTCCAGAAAAGAATTGTATTAATATCTATCTACCTATCTACCTACCTGTCTACCTACCTGCCTACCTACTTATCTATCTCTGTCTATCCATCCAACCTTCCATCCATCCATCTATATCTATCTATCTATCTCTCTGTCTGTCTGTCTGTCTGTCTGTCCGTCCATCCATCCTTCCATCCATCTACCTACCTACCTATATCTACCTACCTACCTACCTACCCATCATCTACCATCTATCATCTATATTTTTCCTTCCTTCCTTCTTCCTCCCTCCCCTGTTCCTCCCTTCATGTAGGTGAAATACTATACCATAGGGCAGATGCTACAACAGAATAGGCACACTTCCTCTGTCCCATTAGGTGCCAATGTTTCCTAGAATGAACTTGTAGCATGCTGTTTCTGCTAGATCTTCTAGGACAAGTAGAGATAAATAAACAGGTGATCTCCTTATACTGGTGAATGGAATGGAGCACTAGCATCCTGAGCACTTTTTATTTAGCCCTGCCAAAATGACTAAATCCGTCTGACAAAAGTGGATGCAGCTAGAAATACAGATGAGAAGTATTTAACTTTCATGGAAGAAAAACTGAATTCTAAACTCTCACACTGAAGTCAACAGGCTAATATTTAACTGGCTTTATTAAGAATTCTCAGCCTTAGAGGTGAGGTGAAAACCATATAAAGACAAGTTTTTAAATACTGATATGTTTCTTCACTACAAATGAGGTAGCAGCTGTGTGCACATTTCTGTGCTCCCTCTTTACTAAAATCCTGGCCAGGCTATTGACTGAGCAAGTATTCAAAAGGGAGCTGATAAGATTGTGTTCCTTTTAATATTCAGGATTCATTTTACTTAGTATAGGGAGATTGCTTTAACTTTAACAAAGAGCTGACAATCCTCCAAATTAAATTCCAATAATGATCAAAATGTTGCAAAGTCATCAAATATTACCCAAGATCTTATGATATGGTTCTGCAAAATATGCATCTTAACATGAGGTCAAGATGACAATATAAGAACTCATGAAATTTTTGCAGTTTTGTGGGATTTCAGGGCATAATTGGACCAGGTAATTTTACCAAAGATAGTACATAATATTAGTACATAATATTCATATTATATTTCTAATCTCAGTCTCAGAAAATCCAAATATTCTATCCAATAGCAATAGCACTTAGATTATGTACTGCTTCTCAGTGATTTACCACCCTCTTTAAGTAGGTTACATAGTCAGCATATTGTCCCCAATAATCTGGGCCCTCATTTTACTCACCTCGGAAGGGCAGAAAGGCTGAGTCAACTTTGAGCCAGTGAGAATTGAACTGTCAAACTGCTGGCAGTCCTCAGTCAGGCACAATTATCATTGATCACTCCTTTGGGCAACCTGCGGCAACCACAGGCCAGTGGGACTACAGCTGATCTGATCTTGCTGAAACTCTCACTAGCTGGAACTTTTGATATTACCAATTATGGTATCTTACAGGACCACTTCTGGGGATTTGGAGCTGGGGGCATTATTGTGCAGTCACTTGCCTGCTTTTTGAAAGAGAAGTTCCAGTCAATAGTAGTGGAAGGGAAGAGGTCATACCCTAGACCTCTCTATGGCAGGGTGGCCCAAGGTTGAGAATTATTTCATATTTATGGGAAGCTGTTGTGTAAGATCATTCTCTATCTAAGTGTCAAGTATCATCACTACACAGATGATAGCGGTATATGTTGTTCCTGGGCTAAACAGGAGATGAGGTGAAATCTTATCTCAGTGCCAGAAAATTTGGATTAATAGACTATAGTTCAAACACAGCAAGAGTTAAAGGCTTTACATGCAAAAGATTTTTATCTGGTTGGGGTTGCAGAATAGAATTTGGAGGTCATCATGGATTCATACCTGTTGCTTAAAGACTAGGCAGCAGCTGGGATTAGGAGGACACTCACACAACTTCATTAGGGGGCACCAGTAACATCTTATTGTGAATCAGGAGCCCTGTTACTCAAACCTTAGCCATCTTTTCAGGTGGTCCAGAATTCATCATTTTGTGTAGTGGTGGGAATGTCTAGATTTCCCCTCATCCAGCTGATCTATTTAACAGCTGCCTTAGTTGCTAGCTTCCTTATAGTTCAAAGTTCTGGTTATCACCTTTAAAGTCTCATCAATAGCCATGACTTGGGTGGCTATTGGGTTTGCCTTCTCCCAGTGGCTTCTGCCTACTCAGCAATATTAGGAAAAATGGGATTTGCTGAGGTATCATCTCATAATGTCATCTTCCTTCCAAGATTAGATTTATTGCTTCCTGTTTTTTTTAAAGTTTACAAAATAATAGCATTTTCAGAGACTCTTGGGAAATAGTTTAGCCATGAGAAGAATCTGCCTGTGGGTTTGGTTGTTAAAGCTGCTCTTTGGAATACTGAGTTGAAAGTGGAGTGTGTGTGCCTCTACTGTTTTTTTATAGCTGTATTTTAATATATTTTTCATTATTTTCTAAGCTGCTTTGAGCTTTGGTCTGAGTAGCATGTAAATTCTAGGGAGGAAGGGAAGGGAGGGAGGGAGGACTTCACTATGCCAGCATGCTAAGAAATACCTGCCATGGTACTTGCCATGTTCCCTGCACTTCTGGAGAGTGTTGTCCACTAATGATTTCACAAGAAAAATAATTTCAGGCTTAAAAGTTAAAGAAACGCACCACAAGCAACTAGATTGTGCTTACCTTTTTTTCAGGTGATTCTATTATTTTCCATTCATTCAGTTTCATCTGATGCAGTTCATCAAACTTCATACTGACGTCTTCAATTGAGAGTTGTAGTAAGTCCCAGAATCCTGCTAAGTCCTGTGAAGTTGGTCGGGGCATAGCACTGGGATCCTGCCATATTCACCAAACAAACAAATAAACAAAAAAACAAAAAAAACAAACAAACAAATGTCATTTGTTTGAAAACTCGTGTGTAGAACATGTTTGGCATTATATAAATGGTCAAATGTTGGATGGAAGACTCAAGCCATCAAAGTTCAACCCCTTGCTGCATGCGGAAATCCAGATTAAAACATACCAAATACTTTACTTTTGACTTGAAAACACAGAGGAAAGGGGGACTTCTCTCAACCTCATTTGGTAATCAGTTCTGCTGTTGAATTAGTCTTAACAATACAAAGTTTTTTTTTCTATAAATGTAACTTAAATCCATTATTCTGTGGCCTTGGGTTGTGGGTCAGTTCTTGGCAAGTTTTAAGATAAGGAAAGCAACTGATGAATTTCTCCTGAACATCACTTCACCTCCCATTGATGATTGCCTGCCTTAAATAAGTTTAAGCACCTATCAGTTAGAAAGTACAGAAGTCCTCTATTTATGACCTGTAAGTTTGGCTATTTCTGAACAAAGGTCTAGTATTCTGTTGAAACAATCTGTAGCACAACTACCTAATTTTTCAGCCCAGTTGTTTCTTTAAATGAAGCTTGCTTGACCTGCTTTGGGCCACAAGGGGACGGTCTCGTGCTGCTGAACTATATGTATCTGAAATAATCTGTATGGCTCCAGACTAATGCAATTTCCTCAAAAGGCATACATAATAAGAGAGATGCTTCATCTTGAGGCATCCTTAAATGTAATCTCACTTAGGAAGTTATGTATTTTAAAATAATAATAATAATTACAGCAGACCTAAATAAACAGATTATGTCCAGAGGAAGACAGCTAACAGAAAGGGCCTGTATCATGTTAGCACATCTGTATTGATTTACACAGTGCTTTGAGCTCTGATCTCATTACAATGGCAGCATTAATCTCAAGAAGCTTGGAGCATGTAGAAAAATCTTGTTCTGGCAAAATGTGAAATAAAAGGTATTTAGGCCATCTTTCCCCACCCAGCAACCTCAAGGTATGATGGATTTCAAAGACACCACTTGTCACGCTAGCTGAAATAATGGGATTTGCACATGCCTAAAGGTCATCAGGTAGGGAAACATTGCTTCAGCCGTGTGTCTGTAGATATGCATTTGTGTGTGAACATATATCTGTGCTAGCATTACAAATTTGTGAATAAAAGGAAGTTTGGCAATTTATCTCTAACTTAGCATTGACATTAATAGATGGTAATTAATGTAAGCGTTGTGTTTTTAATTTCTTAAAAAGCAAAGCTTGAGCACTGGTCTGCATTTTTTTTTTGGTTTTTGTTTGTTAATTTGTTCTGGATTATTTTAGAACCTCCCCCAGTTTCAGAACAGGCATATAATATAGAGGGCTGCTGTTTAATATACAAATGATCACTTTTGGTTGGCTGGGATTCCTTTATTTATTAAATTTATTTATTAATATTATTATTGTTTTGGTCTTGGTCTATGAATGTAACTCAGGAGAATAGTTTCTATGATTCTACAATCTGGGCTAAAGATACCATGTTTGGCATTGCCTAGAGATTTATAAACACCCTTCATATGAATCCGCAGGCAAATTATATTAAGACTCTACAACTTGAACTATGTCCCAAGCTCTCTTCCTTTAGACAAGTTTAAGAAAGTTGGCTTCTGTATTTCTTTCTTTCAATGGTCTGATTTCAAGCAAATTATTGTTAAATGAAACATGTGTGCCTCAGCTTATTCAAGAATAATGTATCGTCTACTTAAAAGGAGTTGAAATATTTATGTTGACTGACTATAACAATCTAGACAAATAATTTCTATTATTTACATTCTCCTTAAGTCCTTGAATTTCTGAATAGTAGTTGACCCAGTTATGTTGCAGCACTGGGCCTTTTCTGTGTTATAAAAATAAATGCATGTTTCTATTATCATGATGTATCTTCACATTTGCCATCTGAGACTCCTGTTGGCCAGTCACCAGCCTTGGATAGCAATAGCACTTAACAATAGCAATAGCATTTAGGCTTATATGCAGTTTCTTTTGAGAGGTTTACAGTGTCAGCATACTGCCCCCAACAATCTAAGTCCTCATTTTACTGACCTTGGAAGAGTGTAAGGCCAAGTCAACCTCGAGCCCATCAAGATCGATCCCCAGGCTGTTGGCATAATTTGCCTGCAATACTGCACTTTAACCACTGTGCCACTGGGGGAGATAGCACAACTCACAACAACATCTCATTACCTAAAATGATCCTCTTGTGCATTTACATCCTTTCTGTTGTTGTTTTTAAATTCTAATCCTATTCCTTTTATTCAGGAACTCAAGGTAGCCTTCACAGTGGCTCCCTCCATTTTTATTTTTTCTGAACACCAGAATCTTGTGAGTCTGTTGAACTGAAAAAGAGTAATTGGCTCAGTCACTCAATGAATTGGGTTACTACTACTACTACTACTACTACTACTACTACTACTACTATGTGACTTAACAAAACTGGACATGCTTGCAGACATTTCATTACCCAACCAGGTAACTTTATCAGAGCTACTGAATATGGGATTTACTCCCTTTTTGTATGCAGTACCTTGCCCTGTCAGTGTTGGTAGTGGTGTGGTTCAAAGCACTTTACAATTCTAATGTGTATGAAAACTCACAGTTTCCACTCTTCATCTTAGGTAAGTAGTGAAGAACATGCACAGAAAAAAATGTGGAAAAGCAAAAAGAGAGGGTTAAATCCAGTGGAAGCTTGGCTTTCATTAAAAGTGCCTCTACTTGTATGGGCCAGATATTTTGATACTCTCAATGAATGTGGTAGACCTCTCTGGGATACACTAAGGCTTAGCAGCCACAACTAGCCATAATTAGGAAAAAGTGACATCGGGTATGATTTCAATATGACCTAAACCCACCCAATTGAACTTGTATCCTGATTTTGGACACAGGGCTTATGTTCTGCCATTGTGATGCATGTAGAATCACTTGCGGACCCAGATTGTTGGGGGCAATAAGCTGACTATAAACTGCTTAGAGGGGGCTGTAAAGCACTGTGGAGCAGTATATAAGTCTAAGTGCTATTGCTATTACTTCCCCGCACCCACAGTGGGGGGAAGAAAAGAAGGATGAGGAGAAGGAGACACAAGAACAAGAACAATCTGGCATGGGTGCCGATAATGTTAATTCTATGAATCAAAATCCAGCAATTGTAACTAAAGACTATGTCCATTTGCCAAGATTAAACCTTGGTTTGGTTTAATCTTATTGGATAGCAAATTTCAAATAGCCACAGACAGAAGAAATGCTTTCTCATGCTGGTAAAGGTTAAACTGCAAATATTACAGAATGATTGGTTTTAAATAAGGCAGACTTATAGGTCACATCCTCTAATGCTCCCTCAAAATTTTATTTAGTTCTAGGAAAAGCCAATGTAACAGTAACAGTTGTTCTTTGATGGCAATATTGACCAGCAGAAGCCTTCCTCATATCTAATTTGGCAATGAAACAAAGCTAATTGTAAAAGGTATTGTGGGCATTTTGCCCCAAATTGATGGGAAAGGTATCATGGCAATTTTGCTCAATAGTAGAACATTTGATTAATTCTTGTAGTCCGTCAGCCTTTTAGATTAGTAGCCATTGCTTCATGATTATCATAGTCCATGTGAACTTGGTATTTATGCCAGGGGAATAAAGTTATTGACTGTAGCCAAGAGAATACACAACTAGTTCTCATTTCCAAAAGGATTTTGGCTGTTAAAATAGTGATATCATCAACAAAAGAATACAATATAATTACTGTAGATGTCCATATCCCTTGAGATCTCATTCTTTGCTTATAGTTTTTAACTACAAAGTTATTGTCTCTGATTAAAGTTTAAAACAACAACAACAATGAATTTCCAGAGATTCAAAGGTAGGCTAAAGCAGACTTTACATACAAAAACCCTTTTGGTCAAGGAATGGAAAATTTTTGTTCCTCTCCTTTGAACAATCGCTTTCAAAATCCCCTTGGTCCAGTATATTCCCCAATCCCAAAAGAGCTGTGTGCTGGAAAGAATGGGGAATCTGTTGCAGGATGGATAGATGAATAAGATAGATTACTATTTTTAATATTTTATAGACCAAAACAATCTGTTTTGGGTTGACTGTACTGCAAGAAAAAATTAGATAGAGCTTTATAATATAACCTTTGATGCCCCCTGAGTCCTTGCATGGTTTTGGAAAAATTATGATTTATTCAATGCACTGAAGATTCTTGCTCCACCATTCAGAGTGGAATTCCTCATTCCTTTTATTTTGATAGAACAGTTTTCAAACATTATTAATGTATTTATAAAATAATGGAGTGCTTTTTTAAGACCAGCTCCTAAGTCATGCCCTCAGAAGGTGATTTCTAATATAAAACTAAATATTATCAAAGATAAAAAAGATATCAAACTTGATTTCAATGCAGTCTTATCACAATCTTTATCACTTTACACCCTGACCAAGATGTTAATGTAGATCATGCTGAAATACAATGAATTCCCAGATGACTCTGAAATGCTCATAGGAGAACTGGAGCCTTCCTCTTTAAAGCTCAGGCAATAGGGATACTGCACAACAAGATAAACAAATAATGAAGCGTCTATGCACAAGTTATATGTGCAATTGTCTGCTTAGCAGATGTGGAATGAAATGTCCTCTGAAGGAAGTTAATCGCCAGATGAGTAATAAAACGATAGCATTTAAAGTTTGAAAAAAATAAATAAATAAGTATATTATGCAATGTTTAAAAATTGTGAACTTACCAAATTCTGTTGACAAAGCCAATAGAATTGCTGGAATTTTTGCGACATTAGCAACTGTGCACTTCCTACAGCACTTCGGATCTTACCTAAAACTGAAGATGAAGGGTGAATATCAGTTCAGAACTGAAGCAAGAAAACAACCAATATATTTGTATAACCAAGGCTTCATCTAGGAAAAAATATGATTATTGCTCTTTGGTTATGAATTTAATTAAGTGTGCAGGCTTTTCAAGCTGTATTCGAGAAAGAAAATCAAAGATCAGCTCAGCTTAAACAATATTGGAAAAAGCCACACGAGAAGCTTGAGAAAAGAAATTATTTTCTCAAGTTGCAAAGGAATCAAGGTGAAAGCATATGATCAAATCTTACTGTATACTGTTTTATCCCCTCAGAAAATAATGTAAAAATCCTGGCTATATTGACTAGAATCCCTATTCTCTGCGGATCTACTTTTTATGGAACATCCAAGTGTTTCTGTCACTAACCTGTTAAGTTCAGTGTTTACCAGATATTCACACTTTTTTCAGACAGTTTTGTGCTGACTTTAAAAAAAATACATGTGAAATATAGCTGCAATTCCAATCCTAGTGTAGAGAGTAGGATGGGCAAAACTCTACCAAAGTCATTAACAGCTTTCCTCTTAACTCTGATCCACTGGATGCTTAATAGGTTCCTAGATTTTTTAGCCCAGTGGATTCTACATGTTGTATCACATGAAGGACATGTAGCTTGAAATAGTTTAAACATTTGCAGGGATTGGAAGCAGAGGTGGTATTCAGCAGGTTCTGATCAAGTCTGAAGAACTAGTAGCGGAAATTTTGAGTAGTTCGGAAAATTGGCAAATACCACCTCTGACTGGTCCCGCTCCCATCTATTCTCTGCCTCCGGAGTCCCAGCTGATTGCTTGGGTCTTCTTTTGTTGCCCTGTACAGGAGAACAGAGCTGGAAAGCAGATTACTGGGGTAGGGAGGGAATGGAGATTTTGCAGTATCCTTCCCCTGGAGTGGGGTGGAAATGGAGATTTCACTGTATCCTTCCCCTGCCATGCCCACCAAGCCATGTCCACCAAACCACGTCACACCCACTAAGCCACGCCCACAGAACCGGTAGTAAAAAATTTTAAATCCCACGACTGATGGTAAGGACCACATTTTTATATTCCAGAAACGAAATAGAATCGAATCGAACAGAACAGAACAGAACAGAATAGAATTCTTTGTTGGCCAAGTGCGATTGGACACACAAGGAATTTGTCTTTGGTGCATAAGCTCTCAGTGTACATAAAATATATAAGTGATAAATCATGATCATAGTCATCATAAATACATTCATCATGAATCATAGTCTTTAGCTAGTCTTTATTTTTTTTTATTTTTTATTTTTTAGAAAAGTTTATTTACAATATAAAAAAGACACAACAACATACAAACATACAGTCACATATAAACATAAATACATCACACATTAGTTGCAGATCAGAAATGCTTTTTCCATGTGAAGTTACAGTCATATATAATCATAAATGTTTCTTCTGGTAATATTCGCTTGGTTTAACCTCTATTGTAAAATTTCCTTTTATCACATCTTTCAAGTTCTTACATCACCTTACATCACTATCTCCTGCTTTCTATGAATTCTAATGTTCTAATGTTTCAAATAGCACTCTATTTTCCAACATTTTCATTCCCTTCATTTTTATGTTCCATCCAATTATACCACTTTTCCCATATCTTGTAATAATCTGTATCTTCTTTTCCATTTAATTTGAGAGTTAGTCTCTCCATTTCAACACATTCATACATTTTGTTTATTACTGTTTGTATAGGGGAATTGTAGGTTCTTTCCATTTTTGCTAAAACGATTCGAGCCGCTGTTAAAAGATGTGCAATCAGGTATTTGTCTTTTGGAGGAAATTTTTCTTTATCATTCCAAGTAGGAACAATTCTGGTTTCCACTCCAGCTCACAGTTCATCACATCCTCGATCCAATTTTTGATTCCTGTCCAATATTTTTTAATTTTAGGGCATGTCCACCACACATGGTAGTAGGTTCCTATTTTGTCCTGACATTTCCAACAGTTTGGGTTTGCCTGGGGGAATATTTTTGCTAGTCTAGCCGGGGCCAAGTGCCACCTGTACATCATTTTATATTGGTTTTCCTTGTACGCCACTGACTTTGTATATTTTAAATTTTCTTCCCAAATATCTTCCCAATCATTTAAATCTAATTTGTATCCTATATTTCGCTCCCAGGCTACCATTGATCCTTTTGCTAATTGTCCTGCTCTTTCCTGTTCTAATAGTAATTTATATAATTTGGATATCAACTTTTCCTCTAATCCCAAGAGTATTTTGTCCAGATTTGTATTTTTGTTTCTATCCCATATTCCTTTATATCTTTATTATATCTTGATTTAATTTGTAAGTAGACCCAACTATCTATTAATATGCCTTGTGTTTCCAAGTCTTGTTTTGTTTTTAATTTTCCATCTGTATCCAGTATCTGATAATATTTAAGTTTTTATTCAAATCCATTGTATTTGGATTGAAGGTTGCTTCCATTGCTGAGAACCACCTTGGTATTTTTGTATAATTTTTCTTTCTTATCTCAGCCCAATTTTTAATCAATGCATTACGTATTATATGTTTTGTAGTATGTTTTTGTCTTTTGTCCGTCGGGTTCCATAGAAGTGCATGCCATCCTATTTGTAAATCATGCCCCTCTAGTGTTAATATTCTCCTATTTTCTAATCTGACCCATTCTTTTGTCCATAGCAAACTCGGCTTTGTAATAAATTTCCCAATCTGGCAGTCCCAATCCTCCTCTACTTCTATCGTCTTGAAGATATTCTCTCTTTATCCTTGCCCTTTTTCCCATCCAGATAAACTTCATTGTCATCTTATTCAATTCCATAAAAACTTCTTATTTGTTAATATTGGAATTGTCTGGAAAAGGAATAAAACTTTGGGAAGAATGTTCATTTTAATTGTTGCAATCCTCCCTAGGAAGGATATTTGCAATTTGTTCCAGATTTCCAGATCCTTTTGATTTGTTCTAAAATTTTTATATAATTATCTTCCCACAACATTATTGTTTTTGCCCTTATCCAAATTCCTAGATATCTTATTTTATTTACTATTTGTAACCCCATAATCTCTTGAGCCTCTTTTGTTTAGAGATTATCATATTTTTAACTAGTAATTTGGTTTTTCCCTATTTACCTTTAAGCCTGCTAATTCCCCAAAATCATTTATTTCTTTCATTAAAATCGGGCCTGTCTCTAAGGGTTCTTCTATTATAAAAGCCATATCGTCTGCAAATGCTTGCGTTTTGTATTCTTGATTTCTGATTTTCGCTCCTTTTATATTTTCATTTCCCTAATTCTAATTAATAGTGTTTCTAATACTGTAATAAATAGTAGTGGTGATAGTGGGCAACCTTGTCTGACCCCTTTTCTATTTTAAACATTTTAGTGGTCTCGCCATTTACTAATATATTTGCTTTTTGGGTGTCATATATTGCATTTATCATTCCTTCAAAATTTTGTCCAAATTTCATTTTATTAAATTGCTGTTTCATAAAGTCCCAATTCAAATTATCAAATGCCTTCTGTGCATCTAAAAGATTAGGGCCATTTGATTGCTCGGGTGGCTTTCATAATATTCTAATATATTTATTATTATTCTTATATTATGTCTAATCTGTCTTCTCGCAAAAATCCATTTTGATCTGTGCTAATTTTCCCACTAATAATTCCTTTTAATCTTTGTGCCATAATTGTCATGAAGATTTTATAGTCAGTATTTAAAAGCGATATTGGTCTATAATTTTTGATTTGATTACTATTTGTATCTTCTTTAGGTATGAGTGTTATATATGCCTCCTTCCAAGTATTGGGAATTTTGGCTTTACCCAGTGCTTCATTACATACTTCTAAAAGTGTATTATTTAATATGTCCCCATCTTTTATAGAATTCACTTGGATATCCATCTGGACCTGGTGTTTTATTATTTTTTGCTTCTGAATTGCTTTCTTTAATTCATCTATTGTTATCTCTTTGTTTAACAGATCTCTTTCTTCATCAGTAAGTTTCTGTATATTTCCTTCCTCTAAGTATTGTTTTATTTTAGACACTTCTACGTTTTCTTGTTTATATAATTCCTCAAAATATTTTCTTGCAATTTCTTTCTTTTTTCCAAATCAACCTCAAGATCTCCATTTTCATTCTCTAAATATTGTATCGTTCTTTTCTGTTCCTCTTTTCTCAATTTGTATGCTAGCCATCTCCCCGGTTTGTTTGCATATTCAAAGTAGTTTTGTTTTGTATATTGTAACTTTCTAAGGAGTTCCTCTTGCTCGAGTATATTAAGTTCATGTTTTTTTTGGATTAATGCATCTTTGGTTTGCTCACTATCTGGCCCTCTCTTTTGTTTGCTCTCTAATTTTGCAATTTCTTTTATTAATTCATCTTGTTTCTTCCATCTTTCCCTGTTTCTATTTGACAAATATGCGATTGATATTCCCCTAATATAAGCTTTTATTGTATCCCACATGTTTTGTAGGGATGTATCTTCTTTTTTGTTAAAATTATAAAAGTTTGTTAATTCCTCTCTAATTTTTTGCAAGTATTTTTCTTCTTTCAGGATCTGAGAATTTAGTGACCATCTTCGTTCTTTCCTTCCCCTTCTTTCCAAATTAATGACATTGGGTTATGATCAGCCCATATATTTGTTAAAATTTTTGTATCAAAAATTTCTTTATTTAATTCACTATTTATCCAAATCATGTCTATTCTAGACCAGGATTTGTGTGGGCTGGAGTGGAAAGTATACTGTATAATTTGTGGATTCCTTTTTCTCCATATATCTTCCAATCCAAATTCCTCTACCATTTCAAAAATATTTTTGGTAGCGTATTTCGCTTTTGATATTGTTTGCATTCGATTCATAATCTTGCCTATTATCAGTTATTGCATTGTAATCCCCATCAGACAAATCCTTGGATTGCCAATTTCTATCAATTTCTCATATAAGTTTTTATAAAATTCTTTTTGATTTTTGTTTGGCATAGATTCCAACAGCTAAGGTTTTCTTATTATGTATCTCTATTTCCACCATTAATATTCTTCCCTCTGTATCATTATATATCAATTTTGCATTCAAATCCTCTTTTATATATAGTACTACTCCTCTTTTTCTTTCCACTGCTAAAGCCATAAATGCTTTTCCAAGTTTTCTATTCTCAAGATACCTTTTGTCCTGTTCTTTTATGTGGACTTCTTGCAGACATATTATATCCCATTTTGTCTTTCCAATCTACCGAATATTTTTTCCTTTTATTTGGACTATTTAGTCCATTAATATTCATTGATATTAATTTTATTCCCCTTCCCATTTGGTCTCCTCTCTTCTAGCTAATATTACGTTTTGCCTGCTGTCTGACTTCTGGTCTTCTCCCCTCCTCTCTCCTTCCTTCTTCACAGACCATTAGTTCTCTGTCCCCCTCCTTCCCCTCCTTTCTCTCCTCCTCTCTCCCATGGACTCTTAGATCTTCCTGACTTGCATTCCTCGACTCTTCTCTACTGCTCAATTCCTCCACTAGTCCTCCTGTTTGTTCATAAAATCTTTGAGCCTTCGCTAGGTTATCAATTCTAGTTCTTCTACCTTCCCATGTTACTAATATTCCTTCTGGGTCGTTCCATCTGAATAGAATGTTTTTTTTATTTAAATGATTTGTGAGGAATCTATATTCCTTTCTTTGATCTCTCACTCTCCTTGGGATCTGCTTCAATATTATAACTTGTCTACCATTGTGTTTTATCGTCTCTTCCCTGGTCAATCTATAAATTATCTCTCTAACCCTTTTTCTAGCGAATCTGACATGAACCTCCCTTGGGAGTCCATGTCTTCTGGCATAGGATGTATAAACTCTATAAGCCTCATCGATCTCTAATACCATCTGATCCCTTTCTTTTTGCAGAATAGCTGCCAATAATTCTGCCATTACGAGAGTCAAATTTTCCCCTCTTTCCTCTTGTATATTCTGGAACCTTAAATAATATGAGGCTCTATCTAATTCTAAAATGTCAAAGCCTCGTTCGTTTCCCTATACTGATCTTTAATTTTCTGTTCCATAGCTTCCACCTTCTTCCCTGTTTGATCTGTTCTTTTCGTGATCGTTATAATTTTCTCCTCATTTGTCTTTGTTGTCTCCTGCAGCTGTCCTATTTTCCCCTCTAAAGTTTTTAATTCATTTTTCATCTCTCCCAATTCGCTTTTTAATTCTGTTCTCATCTCTTCTCTTTCCTTCTTACTTTCCACATGGTTATTCATCATTGATTCTTGCATCGTTAACATCATGTTTTGTAACGTCTGTAATGTGTTTTGTATTGTTTGGGAGGGGGTCTGAGTACTAGTTTTCTCGGGTGCCAACATCCCTTCTATAGTTTTTTGGGAGGAAGTCGCCGTGGGTGTAGATGGGGGTACAGTTGTCACTCCCTTTTTCCCTGTTTTGGTAATAGTGGAAGTTACTGTTGACATTTCTTTTATAATCTTTTGCTGCTCTTTAATGATTCTGTTTATATTTCCCCACGTCTTATTTCCAATTATCATCTACTAAAGGTCCCTCTATTCCAATGTTTTCACACAATCAAATCTAATCAAAAGTGAAGAGCAGAGGAACTACCTAACCTTGTTTTTTTTTTTCCGTTGATTTTAAAGTCCAATATTTCTCTTAATAATCTTGGAGGGGGGGACAGAGAGTAAAATCACATTACATTTCTAGCATATACTTTTTGATAGTCTGAAAAAAGAATCTGAGGAAGGAGAAATATAAGGAAAAAGAAAGGAAAAGAAAGATAACTAGATATTATGCGCAAGTCAAGTAAGATAGAATGATATATAATATATAATATATGTCTATAAATATAGAAAGAAGCAAAGGACAGAAGCAACTATCAATTCTTATTGTTCTGTAAAAAGTAGATACTTAATATAAATCACAACTTATCTGTCCACAGTATTCTTATACTAAGAAGTTTAAATCAGTAGTATTATCTTATGAATAAGTTAGTAAATATAATTAAATAAGTAAGTATTAGGTTTGTAGATAACAATGTTTCAAAGTTCTTAACTTCTTATAGCAATCTATAATAATATAACAACCCTATAAGATTTTCCCAAGTTATACTATAAATCTATCTATGTCTATATATAAGTATAATATTAAGTAATATAAAGTCGTTTAAAGTATGTGGAATGGAATACAAATTAAACACAATAATATACGTATAGTAATGAATCAGGCTCCTTCCGGTCTTTGAGTTGCTGTTCTTCACTCGGGTTGTCCAATTGTCCAGATGTCAATGGCCGCCAAAAGAAAAAAAGTGCAATGTCACAATGGTGGAACTTCCCTTGGTCTTCCCTCCGATTAATTTAAACCACGATCCTTGCCTCGAAAAAAGTTCTGTTTTCCTTTCTCTTTAAGCAGCGAAGGTTTGAGCAGCGAAAGTTTCCAAATGTTGATTGATTTGAATTAGTTTTTGTAACTTTCCCTTTTCTGCGGTTTTGCTGATTATTCGCAGGGCTGCTCGCTTTCTAAAGTAAGTAAAAGTTTGCTTCGTCTCTTTACTTTACGCCCTGTCACACCACAAAGTCCCTAGCAGTTTTCAAATTCTCAAAACTCACTTTTCTTTTTTCTTTCCTAGCACGATCCCCTTCTGGTCCGGTTTCTTTCCGTTAAATCTTCTGTCACGATGGCTACCTCTGCTGGGACTCTATCGCTTCCCACTGTCCAGTAGCTCTTTCAGCTGCCACCCACTTCGTTCTCCGATCTCTTCCAACCTCAGCCGCACTTTCTCCAGTTGGATAAGACCTCTTTCACGGTGCTCTCTCTTCTTGCAGGACTTTCACTTTCTCGTTTAGCTTTCTTATTCTCTGCGCGAGACTCGTCTTCCACTTTATATATATATTTTTTTTCGTGGGGTAGTCACTAAGATTGTGCCGCTTTCTTTCCGCTTTCGCCCCAATCCTTTGAGCAGTCCCCACAAAGTCTTTTTCAGTCTTTATGACTTCTCACCAAGCTTCCTAATTTCTTTTCCGATCGGCAACTTTCACTTTCAGCTTCCCACTAATGGCGCGCCGCCTCGTCTTGGCCAGCTCTGACAGCGCTGGCTTCTTCGCTCTGAACCGGGAACTCTTCTTCGCTGTTTGGGATCGCACTTCCCAAACCAGCTCCAAGTTTTCTTCCTCACGAGGGTGTTCGATTTAGACTCACCCTGCCACGAACGGCTGTTCTAGAGCGGAAAAACCCGAGGTGGGAGAAGGAGAAGTATTTCTCCCTCCTTTAGCTAGTCTTTAAAACTAAGAAAACCTACTGAATTTTTCTAGATAATTGTTATTTATACATCAATTTGATATACAGATATTAAGAAAAGAGTGGAATAAAGAATTAGGGATTTGTATATTGTCTAGACAAAGGGAGAGTGTCTTGATTTCTATAGCATGAGTGCCCATGGACCTCAAAGTATAATTTATACAACAACAAATAATATTTAGAATTTATTGGACTCCATTATGTTTATATAAAAATTTTTGTTGGAGAGGTAATAGGAATAACCCTTTTTAAAATCATGTTTCTACAATGTCTCATCAAATTTTGGGAGAAAGTAGTGGATTATGTAAATATAAATGTGAGACAAAAGGTACATTTTTCAGAGGATAATATTCTTTTGAATTATATACCTAGCACATGAAATTTGACAATTGGACATAGTAAATGGATTCTCCATGCCTTTATTATGGCCAAAAGACTGATAATGCATCACTGGAAAGATAAATGTATGGCCCCACCTATTAGAAGGAGTAAAGACCTGATGGCACTTGCATCTTCTGAGCAGATTGACTATACCCCAGAGGTGGCATTCAGCAGGTTCTGACCAGTTCTGGAGAACTGGTAGTGGAAATTTTGAGTAGTTTGGAGAACCAGCAAATATCACCTTTGACTGGAGATTTTAAAGTATCCTTCCCCTGCCACACCCACCAAGCCATGCCCAGAGAACCGATAGTAAAAAAATTTGAATCACACCACTGCTATACACTTAGACTTTGTATACATAAATATAATGAGTACAGAATACAGTAGGTTAAAAACAAAAATATTTATATAAATGTATTAGAAATATATACATACTTGAATAATATTTTAGTTAGACTATATATAGAATTGTAACTATTATTATAATGACATATATTTTCTTTGTTCTTAGTTGCCCTTCATTTTTTGTTAAAAAACTTTTATGTATACAGTATATTACCATCCCCATTATATTTGGTTTTGCTCTTTTTTCTTATTAATTAAAAAGCAAAACAGACAATTAAATATTTCTGAAATTAGTAAAGTGACAGGGGAGAGGAGAAGGTGATTAAAGGTTTGAAACTTACACTGAAAGTTTAGAGGACTGTTTATGGCTTTGCATTTCAGTAATTTCTTATCTGTTCATCACTGGAAGTGGAATAACTGTTGCACAGTTGCACAGGAAAAGAACATTGAGAATCCATTTTTTTCCAATTCTTATGCTACATTTTGAGATCTTGTTATATATTTAATTTAACACTTATTTTCAAAAGTATTATCCTCAGAAGTACTTCTTAAAAAGATATTTCCCAAATTTCTAATGACTAATTAATTACACATTAAAATTAACATATAATTATTTTTGAAAGACGACATGCAATACATGATGTTTGAATGGTGTGTGTGCACACAGGTACACATTTACGTAGAATTCATTGTTCTTTAGAACTGAGCATCTACTGTCAACATTCATGGACAAAAGAGCCTTGGTAGCTCAGGCTGTTAAATGCCTGCTCTTAAGATCCAGATGCCTACAATTATTGTAGGCTCGAATCCCACCAGGCTCAAGGTTGACTCAGCCTTCCATCCTCTCCGGGTAGGTAAATTGAGGACCCAAGATTGTTGGGGGCAATTAGCTGACCTTGTAAAAATGCCGCTTAGTAATAAGCAGGCATATACAATGGAATGAAGGCTATTGCTGAGCACATTGGGTTGTGCTCCAAAAATTGTAAGCGCCTGAGTCTTCGGAGAAGGGCGGCATATAAATGTAATTAAAAAAAAAAACATTCATGGACAAAAAAATATATTAAACTTATAAAGTGCATTTTTAAAACTATACAGCAATCATCAAAGCAAGGGACATGCATTGTCCTTCAAGCCAATAACAACTCTTCTTCTTCCATTCCTTTTTATTATTGCCACAGGCTGGTAGAGGAAACCATATTCAGCAAAGGTCTAAAGAATTTCAATTTGGAACCTAAATTTTCTCTATGTCATTGGGAACCCTGCACTGTCAAAGAAAGTTTCCTGTCACATGTAGCTGAGTTAACAGGTAATGCTACTGCACTTTGAAGATGTGGGTCCCCTCCCCAAGTTTTAGAGCCCCTTTCCTTGTCCAAAAATCAGCATCACATTTTGAAGAGTGACACTTCTGTCTAACCTCTCCAGAGAATGAATTACAAAAATATACTACTGCTATATTGGTACAACAACTTTTCATATATGTCTTCTCTGTTCACACAATATTAAAAGAAGAGTGCTCCTATGGCTCTGAGAAAAAGTAGATGTTATCCATGAATGCTATTCCTTATAGTTAATCATTCACAGAGAGAAGTATAGGGTGGCTATCAACCATCATGTTTGTGAAAATCTAACATCTCATTTCATGGTCTAAAAGGGATATTTTATCCGCAAGATTGTTGGTTTGAAGATATAAATTGCTGATGCTTTGAGACTGGTATTTTCACTATCCCAGGTATACATTACAAGCACACATCTTTTAATCAAAGGACTATAGGTTGGCCATATTCTGTAAAAGCAGCCTGACACATCCATTGTATCTGCAATGGGGAATAATGAAGCAGTATTGTAGTAGTGAGCTATACATAAGCAGCAGCTTCAAAAGTATTCTCTTGAAACAGTATACACAAAAAAGTTAATTAACTGCACATTGCAGATGTATAATTAATAGGGGCACATGGACCCAAGCTCTGGAATCCCACTGGCATGGATCTGAATGAAATTTGCACTCACAGAAAACTGCTGACTTTAACAGATAACAGATAATCAGAGTTGGAAGGGACCTTGTAGGTCATCTAGTCCAACCCCCTGCCCAAGCGGGAGACCCTACACCATTTCTGACAAATGGCAGTCCAATCTCTTTTTGAAATTCTCAAGTGATGGCACTCCCACAACTTCCAAAGGCAACTTCTGTTCCATTGGTTGATTGTTCTCACTGTCAGAAAGTTTCTCCTTATTTCCAGGTTAAATCTCTCCTTGTTCAGTTTCCATCCATTATTCCTTGTCTGGCCTACAGGTGCTTTAGAAAATAGCTTGACCCCCTCCTCTCTGTGGCAGCCCCTCAAATATTGGAAGACCGCTATCATGTCTCCTCTGGTCCTTCTCTTCACTAGACTAGCCATGCCCAGTTCCTGCAACCGTTCATTGTATGTTTTAGCCTCCAGTCCCCTAATCATCCTGGTTGCTCTTCTCTGTACTTTTTCTAGAGTCTCAACATCTTTTTTATAATGTGGTGGAGAAAACTGGATGCAGTACTCTAGGTGTGGTCTTACTAAGGCTTTATATAGTGGTATTAGTACCTCCCTTGATCTTGATTGTATCCCTCTGTTAATACAATTTAGGATTGCATTAGCTTTTTTGGTTGCTGCTGTACACTGCTGGCTCATATTTAGCTGGTTGTCCACTAAGACTCCAAGATCCCTCACAGTTATTGCGAGCCTGGTTTCACTCAGTCTCTATGTGTACTTTTGGTTTTTCTTGCCTAAGTCTAGGACTTTACTTTTCTCTACATTGAATTTCATTTTGTTAGATATGGCCCAGTGTTCTAGTCTATCAAAATCCATCTGGATCTTCAGCCTATCTTCTTGGGTGTTAGTTATTCCTGCCAGCTTAGTATCATCTGCAAATTTGGTAAGTTCCCCTTCTATTCCCTCATCTAAGTCGTTAATGAAGATATTGAAGAGTCCTGGGCCTAAGACGGAACCTTGTGGCACCCCACTGCTTACTTCCCTCCATGTAGACTTGGACCCATTAAGGACTACTCGTTGAGTATGGTTTGTCAGCAAGATGTATCTCTGCTTTGATTACTGCAAACTTTTATTGGCAGGAATAAATCATAGAGAAGGACAAGAAGCATAACTGAACTACAGTATTTTATAAATGCCATCCACTTATATCTCAAAGATCTAAATTAATGGACACACAAAGACAGACATTTCAAACACACAAATTTTCCTACAAAAACTACTAAGCATCTAATTTCACCACATAATGGTATCTGACTTGAGCTGTCTAAAGGTCATAACTTCTGCTCCTGAAGGTGCATTCACCTTGTTCATCTGTTGATCGACATGCTTTTCAAATGACAAATTCCAAAATCTGTCATAGCAGATAAAGAGAACAACAATATGTTGGCTAGTCTTTAAGATGCCACCAAACTCTTTGTTATTTCACATAATATTATTACCACACCCTGCTACAAATGCCTGATTATGTGTGATGAAAAAGCATGGAAGAGAATTTTCACCTGGAAGATTGAACAAACTTACATGTGTTGACACACTGCACCAATGTCTTTCTTTGCTGAAGTGATCACCATTTCTGTAAGAAGCCTCTTTTTCTCAAGCATATTTTTATATGTACATTATATTTAGGCTACAGTTGGTAATGAGCATGGGATAGCATTGCAAAAAAGGAAAATAATTCCTATTTTAGCTGGTTATTTCCTGCATGATTTACTAAAATACTGTAACTACTCATTACAAGATTTTCATTTTTTGTATTGCAGAATTATTATTAAATTTTTTGAATATCGAATATCGAATAAAATAAAACTTGTACTCTAAGTAGATTACGATGAGTAGGTTTATGGAGATTTATATAGCTCCTTTAAAATATTTTTGGGTCACATTTTTGTTTGTCTTCAAAAAATGTGGAATACTAATGGTCCAATTGATTTCATGTTAGAACTAAAAAGAGAAATATATATTAGTGTTTGTTTAATTACACTAAAACATGTTTGAAGCAATTCAGTCCTTTCAGGAAACAAAGCATTGTTTAAATAATTTCTATTTGTGCAACATGAAAAAGTTTAATAAATGTTTAGCTTTGAAAATGCGTATCTTGGTTTAAAATGGAAGTATACAATTATTTTATCTGATATAGAATTCAAATACATTTGCTAGCTAACTAATGGGCTAACATTGAAGGACTTCTGCGGAAAAAAACATTCCTTCATTTGCTTGCCTGCTTGATTGATGAAGTTTCTCTGGACCCAACCATTTATTTCTAATGTAGAGCAAGGTATGTTTATTTTTGTATTCAGTAGAGCAAAAATTCTACAACTCTTTCTGACTTGCTACCTGTTTATGTTTTACATGCAAAGAGTGGAGAGCAATTTATATTGTAGCTTCCCAAAGTCAACTTGTCTTAGCACAAAACACATATATGTAACTTGTACCTATTAGAAAATATGTTACTCTTATTTTAGGGCAAATTGAAACATTTCTTTCCTCAATCTTCCTATTCAATGTTTGTTTCTATGGTCATGAGTTTGGACTGCTGTTGATAACTGAATGAAAAACAGACAAAAGTCCTTACCTATAGAAAATAATATATGATAACCAAGATAGAATATACAGTGGAACCTTGGGTTGCGAACACTCCTGTTCGTGACCAAATCGGGTGGCGAACAAAAAATCCACCTGATTTTTGAATCAGGTCATGATTCAAAAATTGGGTGGCAAACAAAAGTGACACAGAAAGATTCCCTTTCCGTGCCAATTTCCCCTTCAGCGCCAATTTTTTTGACTGCGCGCACGTGTAGTCGGTCCTGCTTCCAGACACGACCAAATCAGTTTGCAACGGAGTCCGGGAATGGATGATGGTCACGTCCCGAAGCTCCACTGTATTGTATGCTTACTTCTGTAATATAACTGATAAAACACCAGTTTCTAAAACAGGTTTTCCCAATTTCTAAGCATGTGCTGTTCAGAACTGGAAATCAATCAATCACCTCTATTATCGATATTAGTTCTAAGTATGATTTACATAACATGCTTTGCTCATATTTTATTGACATTATACTAAACTATATTTATCCATTTGAATTTACTATCTGTCGAACTCCAATGGACTTTGGACAGTGTACAAAACTAGAAAAAATATCACATCAAATCAAATAAAAACATCATATCAGATGGACAGTCCAGAGCAAAATCAAACTAAACCATACAAAACAGGGAACCATTGAACAAATAATAAATATCAACCTCGAGTCTGGGACCAAAGCCAGGTTTTCAAAGCATTCAGGAACTCCAGAAAAAAGGGTGCCATCCTTGTCTCCAGGGGGGATGCTGTTTCAGAGGGTGGAAGATTCACTTCCTCAGTCCTGCAGGATGGTTTTTATACTGGGGACCTGGACCACACCCACTCTACCAGAATGTAGTGGCTGGGCAGATATGATTGGAAACTCAAATGCATTATCTCAGATATCCAGGTCATATGCCAAACAGAGATTTATAGGTAAAAAAACAGCACCTTGAATTCCATTCTGAAGCTGACTGGCAGCCAATGCAGTGGTGCACATGGGCACACCAAGAGGCATCTGCTACTGCTTGCACAGCTGCTTTCTGAACCAGCCATAGCTTCTAGGTCAGGGATTACCAACCTTTTAGACCTCGGGGACCACTAAATTCATAATTTTAAATCCTGTGGACCACTAATATGAACTTTTTAAAAAGATAAATAGTATTTAGTGCAATATAAAAAATGCAAATAATTTTTCTGCGGACCACCAAAATTTTCTCACAGACCAGTTGGTGACCGCTGTTCTAGGTGGTCTTTGAGGGTACATTGCATTAATGCAATCATGAGTAACTTATCCGATTGGCAAAACTGTGATTAGTGAACAACAATTTTATTCAGAATTACTATTCACCAGCATACGAAAAGCTAGTAAACTTTTAATAGGAACTTAGAAATAATAGAATCCATAAAATATGTTAAGCTTAGTAACAATATATATTTCTACTGGGCTTCTGGCATTAATTTGATCCATTTTTCTTTAAAGCTAGCAATATATAATGAAGGCAAGAGTCAAATACTTCCTAATCTAATTCTTACTCTCTCTAAAAGCTTAGTGTATTTTATTTTATGTTTGGAATCCAATCTGAATTCTCTTTTATATCTGGAAGTCAGTACTTACAAGAAAACATATTCATGTGATTTTTATATAGAAAATGTAGAAGTTTAGCTTTTACAAGCAAAGGAAGTACACTGGGGAAGTCACTCTGCAGTGCAATGGCAGGGTGCATGGTCCTTCAAAATTTCCCTATTTTGTCCAACTCCAAAATGCAAAGCAATGGCAGCCACGGTACAGAAATGAATTATTACAAACTATAAGATTAAAAATAAGCATGGAAAGAATTAGATATATTCTTACTTTCCTCAGAAAGATCGTTTTCTTCTGCTTCTCTCTCCATCTCTTTACACCATCCTTCCATCCTTTTAGTCTCAGTGTGTAACAGCTTCATAAACCATGACCCATCCCGTCGACATGGAGACATTCGTCCTGTTTCAATGGTCTCCATGGATGGTTCCAGCCAGGGTTCAGGTGGTGGGAGATTGGAGGTGTCAACCTGGGTCCTATAATCTTCTCTATAACTAAACAGGCCTTGTGTCCGTACAGTTCTTACTGCACCATACTGAGTAGGAGTACTTGGCTCTGAATGTCGCTGGAAAGAGCCACCAAATTGAAGTCCCTTGTCCTCCATTGTTATGTGTCCAGGAAAGCCTTCAAGTTCTAAATCGGCTTGAACAGCTGCCGTTACACTGTTTGAGCGCTTAAATCGTCCATGGCTGGAGTAAAATGGAAAAACAATACACTGATCCATATAATGACAATGTTTAGTTTATAAAAAGAAGGCACCATCTACATTCTGCTATTTTCAGGGTTTTAAGAAAAGCTTTAGAAATGTGAATAACAATGAATATAAAGATTGAAAGGCACAACATGAATGGACTGCAGTCTTTATAGGATAAATGGTTATTAATGACCCAAAGCAAGATACAAATCAATATTAGTCAAACTTCATTTGGACAGCAAATGTTGATTTATTCTCACAGTAGAAAATAGAAGTATTTTGTAAATGTTACAGTGACACATCGTCACTAAACTAAACACAAATAAATGAGTTAAAAACCATGAAGTTTAAAACAGAGGGTGCAGATGATGGGGTTTGAGAAATGTTTGTTATTGTTATTTGGAAACAATACCGTGTTTCCCCGAAAATAAGACACTGTCTTATATTTTTTTTGGCTCCCAAAAACACACTAGGTCTTATTTTCGGGGTAGGTCTTATATATTTATGGTGCCAAATAGTGGGTGTGAGTGTGTAGGGGGGGGGTGTTTCACGGGTGCACGGTTGCTCCCTGAAAAGTCTTCCTGGAACTGGAGATTTACACTAGGTCTTATTTTCGGGGTAGGTCTTATATTAGGGCAGGTTTAGAAAATAGTGCTAGGTCTTACTTTCGGGGTAGGTCTTATTTTCGGGGAAACACGGTAGATATCTGTGAGCACATGACTATATCTGTACCTGTGTTTCTCAACTTTGACAACTTGGACTTCATTTCTCAGAATTTCCAGCATGAAGTTGAAACCCACAGATCTTCAAGTTGCCAAGGCTGAGAAATTCTGATCTTATGGGATGTAATGTAACGAGGAGATGGATTCCCAGGAAGGAGAGAGTGAATTCTAGAGTAGTAAGAGGCAATTCATCCCAGATATTATGTGTGAGAGACAGAGGGTGAAGACAGCTTCTTCTTAATAGTTCATACAGTATATTGTAGATGAGTCCTCAGTTTGGTGAAATGGATCTGCTCTGGACCCCTCTCCAGATGCAAGTTCAGAGGAGGAGGTTGAATTTGAGTATGCAGAGGAAAGCATGGAGCTGAGTATTGGTCAGCATCGGGGTTCAAAGAAGGCTAGCCTAATGAAGCAGCCTCAGCTGGGTCGATCAGATCAGCCACAGGCTGAGGCTGAAGGAGGCGAACCACAGCTGCAGCAAGTTGGCCAGGAGGCTGCAGGTGAGGACCGAGTGCAGCTGCCGCCCCTTAGCTATGAAGAGGAGGAAGAGTCTACACTGCCTCCTGATCAAGAACACGTAGCACAGTGCTGGTCAGCTAGGTAGTCTAGCTCACCTCTCATGAAGGGCAGCACCGGCATTGTCTACTTAACCCCGCCCTGAAGACTTGAGTGTTGCTGGAGCAATGTGCCCAGTTCTGTGCCTTGTGTGTTCGTGCCATGTATCCTAGTGTGTTTGATTCCTGGACTGCTTTCCTGGACTTCGTGTGTGCCCATTGGAGTCGGTTACCCAGTGACTCTTGCTGTGCTGACCTTGGAATCCATACCTGTGCAACAGAGGACCTGTTGGGGGAGGGTGTTGAATAAACACCTGTAGAACTCTTGCCATAGGTGTGTGTGGATGTGTTTGTAGGGAGCAGGGCAACACATCTGGCAAGATTTTGTCTACAGGTGTGGAAAAATAAAGAACTCAGCTTGGAAGAATTATCATATGCCATTCTTGGTTTTGAGTCTGACATTATTCTATACTATACATCGTGCAGACAAAAACATATACAGAAATGGCCCAACCTACCGCTTATCATCTTCTACTTGCACTCCAACCGAATGATACTCCCGTAAGCCTTTGCTGTCGGTATCTGAATCAGTTGCTGCTTCCACCTAGTTCAAGACAAAGGAGAAATGTTTTGAAGTGAACATGACAGTTGGGGATCATTTCTATCCACAGTGATTATGATTGCTGGAAAAGGCAGACTGAACTCTCCCAGTCTGTATGGATATGCTGTTGGAAAAAAAAAAAACCTAATGGCTGGCCCATCCCTTTGCCTTCGTCTTTTCAGGAAAGGCATGGCAGTGAAGGAGAATTAGCAACGTTAATGTTTAGTCATATATCTTTTGTGTGGGGAAGAGCAGCAACCAGAGCATTTGTGACAGAACAGAGATGAGGCCTCTGAGAACATTTTTGCAGCTTGCACAAAGCAAATTACTATACAAACACTATAAACAGGATACATTTGGCATTTTGTGAAATATTTTGGTCAGAGACCATAATTGCAAACAAACTAAAGCATTTGGCTAACATCCATAGCAATGATTTCTGTAATAAACACATAAAGAATAAGGAAAGATATGCAGCCATTAAGTAATAAATCACAAGGATTTCAGAATGCATGTATCTTTTCCCCACATGATCCAAAATGTTTGGCCCTCTTTATATTTTATATGCCCATTGTGGAAAACAGTAACAGAATCTGGCTGCCATGTGCTAAGTATGAAGTGGGTTTTAAACAAAATGCAACATTAAACTAAAATGAATATTTGATGAGGGGAAGATCATCTGAATTATAGCGCTCCAGATATTTCTGGTCAGGAGAAATATTTAAAACTGAAATAATATTTTGATTCCAAATATCGATGATGACAATGACTTAGCTAAGCCATTGGTCTGAAGACTGTACATCTACTTCATTAATCCAACAAAATTTTGATTTTTTAAAAAATCTGCTCTATAGCCAATTTCTGTTAGTAGTTGATTTTTACCTGCTGATGTCAAAAAGGCTAAAATGAAGAATGTCACACTGGCTTATTGGTTTACATTAAACTGCATTCCTTCATATTACTGCTGGTTTACAAATTATATAAAACTGCTTTATAAATCAAAGAACATCTAAAATAAACAATCCGGTTGTGAATAAAATATAGATGTACTGCAAAATTAGTGCATAGTCATCTAATAAGCGTGCTTGCTGTGTTTTTAATCAAGTCAATATGGAAATAAAATTCTCAGATATTCTAAATGCAGGTTTGACTGGGAAACCAAAAAAGGTTTATGAAACACATGATTTGTGTATTGTAAACAAGATCCTGCTACTTGTATTTTTGGCAGCCATAACTGATCTATCTTTTCTTCCACAGATTGCACAACTGCTGAGGGTTTGCCAGTGGCCACAGAAATGATTTACTTGTAAACAAATACATTTGGTTGCTTTTGTGCTTCCAGTTTTATGGACTCTATAGCCTCAGTGGGATCTGCTGAAGAAATGGCTACAGGAAGTCTTTATCTTACTCAGCTTAATTTTTTTTAAGGAGACTATACCTTTGACAAATAATGTTTGTCATTTGCTGCACTTGAAAGCAAAGAATAGAGAATGAACACCAAATGTCTTGTTGCTATAGAGATTTGTTGGGTGTCTGTATAATTTGCTAGGCAAATATATGATAGGATTCTGTACCTACATAATTCGAAATCAGTGAATAGAAAGATACTGTTCTTGTAAAGGGCATTGAAAGGAACAAGTAAAAGAAACATTTGAATGATGGAATGAGAATGTTATGATTAATTGTACAGAAAACAGACAAATCAAAGCATTTGATATCATCACAGCTTTGGACCCAGTCACAAACTCTATAGTGGTTCTTGGAAACCTAAACTAGCAGACAGCCTTCTAAGCCTTTCATTATCATTTACTAAAGCTGCATGCACATCCGTAAGAGAACAAGAAAAACCTCACTGCAGCATACTGCAGTGTGAATTGTTTCACCCCTGTGTTTAATTACTGCATAAGCCTATAGGGAATAGATGACCGGAACATTTTGCATTTATGCTAAACTGCATCCTTTCCATTACACTGTAGTAAAGCCATTGGACAGAAGGAAATAGATGGATTTTTATCCAATCCCATGGCATTTCATAAGCATAGGCCCTTGAGCCCAATTGCTCATAGCTGCAGAAATGCTTTTGGAAGAGCTCTTTTAATTGAGTCATATATAATCAAGAAACGCTTCATGGTATCCATTTAATTCAGCATTATTATCAATAGAATAGTTTTTATTTAAAGGGAACAGTAATTCCACCTGATGAGATATATATATATATCTCAACTATCCTGTCCAACACACCTAAGAGCAGAGCCTTGGAACGAGCATCTAACTTCAACATTCACCTTGTTGCCATATGTATGTATGTATGTATGTATGTATATGTACCGTGTTTTCCCCGTGTTTCTTATATTTTTTTGGCTCCCAAAAACACACTAGGTCTTATTTTCGGGGTAGGTTATATATATATATATATATATATATATATATATATATATATATATATATATATATATATGTAGGTCTTGGTGTATTCGGGTCTTGTCCCGTGTAAGGTTGAGAATACCTTGGCAACGTTTCGACGAAATCTCATCCGTCATCTTCAGGCTGGTGTCTTCAGCTTCGTTCTCCTGGGAGAAGTGTGTGATTGTGGCTGTTTTCCCCTTTTAAACTCTAGAGTTGGCTGTGTTGTTACTTCTTGATTGGTTTGTGGAGTTGATGTATGCAGATTGGATGGCTTTTTCCTGAGACCCTGTGTGGCTGAGGTGCTGGCTGTGTGTCTCTCAGCCTTTTGTGTTGTAACGACCTGGGTAATGGGCTGTGTGATGACCTTCTGAGTTCTATTGTTGTGACGTCCTGGGTGTGGTGCTGTAATCTCCTGGGTCGTTGTCTGTGTTGCAACCTCCTGATGTTTTGTGTTGTAATCTCCTGAGTTCTGTGATGTAGTATCCTGGGTGGAAGGCTGTGATGTGACATTCCGGGCCTTGGTTTAGCTCCGAGTTTGAGGTCTGGCTATGTGTTTATAGCGTGTGTCAGTTTGCTTAGTTTGGGGATCGGAGGGGGGTGTAGCAGCTGGTGTTGCAGCCATGGTCTGGTTTCTGGATGCTGGTTGCCTTTCATCTGTGGCATGGGCTTGGGTTTGAGTCTGGTGAAGGAGATTGGTGGTGGCATCATGTGTTATTTTGGGTCCGGTGTTGGTTTTCGTGGCTGGGACTCGTTTGTTGATTAGGGCTAGTTTCCAGATGTCTGGTAGGCAGGAAGTATCATCCCGTTTATTCACATCACAGCCTTCCACCCAGGATACTACATCACAGAACTCAGGGGATTACAACACAAAACATCAGGAGGTTGCAACACAGACAACGACCCAGGAGATTACAGCACCACACCCAGGAGGTCACAACAATAGAACTCAGAAGGTCATCACACAGCCCATTACCCAGGTTGTTAAAACACAAAAGGCTGAGAGACACACAGCCAGCACCTCAGCCACACAGGGTCTCAGGAAAAAACCATCCAATCTGCATACATCAACTCTACCAACCAATCAAGAAGTAACAACACAGCCAACTCTGGAGTTTAAAAGGGAAAAACAGCCACGATCACGCACTTCTCCCAGAAGAACGAAGCTGAAGACACCAGCCTGAAGATGACGGATGAGATTTTGTTGAAATGTTGCCAAGGTATTCTCAACCTTACACGGGACAAGACCCGAATACACCAAGACCTACATACCTTTACCCGTGAAAATCTACGAAAACATATATATATATATATATATATATATATATATATATATATATATATATATATAAAATAAAAAAAACACTTACCATATTCATGTAGAACAATGTACATTTATTCATGTACGAAACCACGAACAAATCGCATACCGTGTTTCCCCTAACATAAGACACTGTCTTATATTTTTTTTGGCTCCCCAAAACACACTAGGTCTTATTTTCGGGGTAGGTCTTATTTTGGGGGTAGGTCTTATTTTGGGGGGTAGGTCTTATTTTCGGGGAAACACGGTATGTATGTATGTATGTATATATATATATATAAGATATGGGTCATTCTTAACAGAGGGATATTTTCAAAGAAATTATCTCCATAAAAATAATAAAGGTGGGATATAAATAAATAAATAAATGTTGAGTTAAAATCTTCATGCAGGGGCTATAGCATCACAGTTTGCAGATTCATAACCATTTGCTTTTAAAACCTCTTCCTTTCTTCCCAAACACCGAAGGAGCACCAAAGGAAAAAAGTGTTACTAGTTCTGTATTCTTTATAAAATAGTTTTTTATAGCTTCAAACTCACTCTTTTATATTAGTCTCTATTGCTATATAATTAAAACACAGCTATCAAGGAAAAACAGGGTAGCACAAAGCAGAAGGGGAAAAAAAAAAGAAATATCTGACTACAGTTCCCAGCCTGACAGTTGCACAGCCATAATTTCATGATCTCTCCAGGGAAAGAGAGAAAGATGAACATGCTGTTCACTTGTGACTGAGCAGGATAATTTTCATCCGCAGCATTAGTGGCAGCTAACCTGCTCAGAGATATATTCATTCATTTTATTTCCGGGCATTGCACACTGGCTCAACTCTGCTCTGCATGGTCATGTAGCCAGGATGTGAATTGTAATTAATGATAATCGCTGCACGCAGGGATTGTTGTTCAAGTTATTAGGGGCCTCTGGACTGAATGGCTCATCTGATGTCTTTATGGAGCTCAGGCGAGCAGCTCATCCCAGAACAAGTGTTAAGGACAGGCTACCTGGATCCCTATAGAGGAGCGCCGACTCTTCAAGAACTCCTCAGCCTTTGTCACGAGGATGGCCTTGTCGCTGGTTCTCACGGAGCTGATTTGACTGTCCGACATGTGGCGTTGTGCAGCTGCCGTTTCCATGGCCATATTCATAGCCTTGTTGCTATCCAAACTGTCCGTGGAGTTGTACATCCTGAGGCCATCTTGAGGCCATGGGGAAATCCCCTGAGTCCGGCTATCCTGATAGGCATCCTGGGTGGATTCTGTGCTGCTCTGTGCTGTAATCGAAATGAGTGGCTTTGAGGTGGTGCGCGGGGGTACAGGTGGAGGAGTCTTTTTGTAACTTGTGTAAGTTACAGCTGGGAAAGGAATGCAAAAAAGGACAGAAAACAGGGTTAGTAAAAGTCATTGCGAGGAAACAAACGTGTCAAACCTGACTCTATTACTTAAAAACTGGTGGCCCTCCTTTAATATATGCATCTGTGGGTCTCCTCAGAATTAGCATAAAATCTCCCTCGTATAAAGAACAGGTTGCTATAGCAACACATTCATTGCATTTCAAACCCCAAGCAACAATGGCGGGGAGCATCTTCAGCCAATAACAAGTTAAAAGAGATTTTTTCCCATGCATAGGCTTGGGTGGGAAAGGAAGGATCAGTAAAAAGGGTTTGAACCCACATACTTAAGGAGAGTTGTGAGTGATATTGTAACAAGCAAATAACTGAACAACAGATCCTGTGTCTTTTTCAGTTACAGCAGGTATTTAGGTGATGATGAAGAGAAAGGATTGAAAATATGCTGAATTTAAAAGCCCGATGATATTTTCCGAAAGTGGAGAATCACCTGAGGCAGCATTTCTTCTTATGCTATGAAATGATCTGCTGTCCTAGTAAAGAAGCCGTTTTCACCCCTTCCCTGTTTCGATTATCCCACTTAGGCGGAATAAGGTGGCTGTAAAAGATTGCAGGTGATCATACCATGATTACAGTCAAAATCTTATTCCGCTCCAGTAACATTTCTCTTTTTGTTAAGGGCTCTGAGAAGAAGCATTGGAGGTTGAGAGAGAGAGAGAGAGAAAGCAAGTCAACTTTCTCCCTCGGTTCTACTAATTTCTCTTCTTCTCACTAAGTTTACAAGGATTCACTACCAGCAAGCTGATGGGTCTACTTGAAGGCTAGTTACGCAGAGCTGCAAAGGGGATGGTGTTTCTCCCCCGCCTCAGGGAGCAATTTGCACTTTCTAGGAATTCCTGTTAACTGCAAAGAACACGCAGCTGTCTCACATGAATATAGAGATAGTTGGCAGTTGATCCCTTCTGAGATTTTTTGGATTTCCCAAATAGGGTTGGTCAAGTGCCACCATCTTTAAAAAAAAACCTAACAATGCGTATCTATTGCTATTGTCTATTCAGAACTGGCCTGTTGCCCTTTCCTTCCACCCGAGTCATAATACTATATTGCCTAATCAGTAACTTAGAACAAGACTTCTGACTGTCGCTTTATTGAGGGAAATAATGTCAGGGAATTGCGCAGCAGGGGTCCAAAGGAAGTCAGAGAGACGCTGATGCAAACTTGTAGTTTTATATATTTTATGTCTATATTTACAGCAAGCAGAATCGTCAGTGAAACAGGAGCATCATGAGGCAAACAGGAGCATCATGTGGTAAACCGTAGACTACACAGAGCAGAAAGAAGAAAAAGGCGGGAAAAAGGGAAACTGCCCCTTTTCTCCACACCTGCAGCAACCAATCACAGCACAGATTGCCTCACACAGGAGCCAGCCCTCTCCAACCAATCAATCATAACTGTGTGTTCTGGCTCATTGTACAACCCCATTGTTCTCAGCTACTAAATTTAAATATCTTCACCAATAAACCAAAGTTTATTATAGTGCAGATAGTCTTCAAATTATGACTATAATTTGGACCAAAACTTCTATTGCTAAGTGCGGCAGTAGTTAAGTGAGTTGCAATAGATTTTTTGATTTTATGTTAAGCAAATCACCCCTGTCATTAAGTGAGTCACAGGGTTGTTAAGTGATTCCAGCTTCCTCCATTGATTTTGCTTGTTGGAAGCTGGCTGGGAAGAACACAAAGGGCAATCACAGGACTCCTTGAACATTGCCGCTATTGTAAAAACATGCTGGTTGCCAAAGCACCCCAACTTTGATCACGTGACTGCGGGGATGCTATGATAGTTAAATACAAGGACTGGTCATAAGTCACTTTATTCTGTGCCAAACAGTCAGTAAACGAATGTTCGTAAATTGAGGACTCCCTCTAGAAAACCGAAAGTTACAGGGCAAAATGGGGCTAATACAGGGGTGGGCAAACTTTTTGACTTGAGGGCCACAATGGATTATTAAACTGGAGTGGAGGGCCAGAACAAAAGCATGGATGGAGTGTTTGTGTGAACTAATATAAATTCAAAGTTAGACTACTTCACGTAGCCTTCTGGGAGAGCAAGAGAACCCTCCGCTCTTTCGCTCCGCGGGCCGGATAGAACAGCCGAATGGGCCGGATCTGGCCCCCAGGCCGTAGTTTGCCCACAGCTGAGCTAATATATCTCCCCCCCATTAGATGGAATGGAGAATTGCCCCACCCCACAGTAATCAAAGTCATAGTTTTTCAAGCCAGTTATTCTGATATTGAAGGGGAAAAAATAAGCTACGGTATAAATGCCTCTTCATGAAAAAGTTTTCTATTCATAGGGCAGACAGAACCCGCATGTTCCCGTTTTACCTGCACAAAATGGAATTGTACCTGAACAAAATTAGAAGCAAAATGGAGGTGAGTGATACGGAATTATTTCAGACATTGTTAATCAGCGGTTCCCAATCTTTTGGCACCAGGGACCAGTTCTGTGGAGAGAGGTTTTTCCACAGACCGGAGGGGGGGTGGCTTTGTATGTTGCCTGCATCCCATCGATGGGGCTTCACTTGGTTGTGTGGACCAGTCTCCGGCATGCTGTGGACTGGTCCTGGTCCACAGACTGGGGGTTGGGGATCCCTGTTGTTAATGGTGTCTAGACTCTAGAGAATGGCTTTGCCCATGAAGTCTTCAGGAGTTGAGCTCTGTCTGAATGAGCCTTTACCTAGTTTATAGTATTGCAAGATGAAAACACAGCAGACTACTGATTTCAATAAAGATTTCTAGATGATTTATTAAAAATTTCCTTGAAGCTGCTCTTTCTCACCAAAGAAAACTCTTGGGAGAAGGAAGGGGAACCTCAGAGGAAACTATGGTGGTGCTCCATCTGGAAAATAACATAATGATAACCCATCTAATTTCCTTTCAAAGGTGAGGAAAGACATTGCCTTTGATTACTTAAATGATTTATTAAGAATACATATCTATTATTGCAAGAGAGTGACTGTGCTTACAAGACAGACTTGTCTATAGTTATATTATTAACAGTAGGTGAATGTAGCCATTAAGCAGTTTACTCAATTAACCAGTTCTATGTAGTTAGAGCACATTTCTAACCTCTTCTTAATCAGAGGAAATTTGATGAAGAGTGGCAGAAATCAGACTTTTTCAACAAGCAAGGTGCTGAACTTGGAGTTAGAAGATTCTGTTTTTCTTGTGATGGTCCAACCAACATGCTACAATGATCACATTACACTTGAATAAGATTGGAAGGACTACTTATTATGTCCAATTTCCAATTTTAATCTTTAAGGCTGTCAGAGGGACTGGTGGTCTCATTATGATGTTCCACCGATGTTAATTTCTACAAGGGGTGATCTCTTTTTGAATTCCCACTTGCAGAAGCCCACTTCTTGGTCCTGATATAAAGGGATTCTTCCTGTGTGACACCCAAAATTGTGCAACTGTTTTAGAATTTTGCTTGATTCTTGTCCCCTCCTCTTGTCCTCTCCCATTTCAAAAAAGGTGTGAAGCTGCAAATTTTGGATTCAGCACTTTGCAATAATTTTTTTAAAAAATTCATATTTATATGCCGCCCTTCTCTGGAGACTCAGGGCAGCTTACAATTTTTGGAGCGCAACCCAATGAGCTCAGCAATAGCCTTCATTCCATTGTATATGCCTGCTTATTACTAAGTTTTTTTACAAAGTCAGCTTATTGCCCCCAACAATCATGGGTCCTCAATTTACCTACCCCGAGAGGATGGAAGGCTGAGTCAACCTTGAGCCTGGTGGGATTCGAGCCTGCCCTAATTGCAGGCAGCTGGAATTAAGTGCTAGGCATTTAGCAGCCTGCACCACTAAGGCTCGTACTTTATATGGTTATTGTTGCTTTAAGCTTTATATGTGCAATTATTACCATATATTATAGTTTCTATCTCTACTTTGATTTACTCAACACAAATCAGAATGCATGGCTTTTTTCTTCTCCATTGATATCAATTATTATTTTTAACAGGCAAATGTTGGGGGAAAGAAAGATTCTCCCTCTCAATGCATGCCCCCCCCATCTGGATTAGGCTCCTTGAATTTTCACTTGAGAAAGATAATACATATTGTGTAATTTCAAAAATTCTGTGGCTTCATTTTGCTCCACTGTTTCTTTTCAGGAACCATAATTGTAAATAGAAGAATCAAAAGAAAATCACACTTCATTCATATCACAATTCCTTATTAACCTCTTTTTAAAATTTCAGCTATGAAAGATATGGAGGGACCAATAGGAATCTGAAACCTTTGCATGTTGCCTGGAGACCTTCAAATAGGTCCCAATCTACTTCTTGGTCACTCAACCAACATGATCTATCCACAAAATAACTATTTTTCTTTCATTAAAAAACAGTCTGAATCATATGCATCTACTTTAAACAACTGCAGAGTTCAGTTTTATTCAGTTTTTAAACTGCACTTTTTATACATATAAATTTTCTTTGTAGGAACAATGCTATAGCCTCCTCTGTTGCTGTCTTGAACATCCCAGCTCCTTTGTTGAAATTCTAGGAAGGAACAAAAAGCAAGGTTATTTACCTAGACCAATTGTTTTAATACAATGTGTATGAAAGAGTGAAGAACATTTAAACAAAGGCTTGCCAATTTTAAGTTAGCTTAAGATACAAAATTTGGTTAAGTAAGCTACCAAATGTTCAGTTTAAAAAAAAATATTGCATAATCATGTTGAGTTCAACATGGGTTCACCTTAGATGAATTCATGTGATTTTTGTGCTACAGTCGTGCAAGATAAGAAATAAAATACTTACAATGATTTTTGAAAGTGTCCACTATGATGACAACGATCTTCTTACTGCACTGGAACCAGCTAGTACAGGAAGGGAAAGGCAGCGGAAATAGAAGCTAGATAATTTGATATTAAAGAATATCTGGCAGATCCCAAACAGAGGTAGCTGGCTTCTAATATGTTTGATGGGGGAGAACAGCTTCAGAAGTCGCCACCTCCAGTCCAGTGCTCTCTGGCATTGTACTACAGACCCTGCTTGCTGGAGATAATGTGAGTTAGAACACCTAGGTGTCAGTGATGTAATATCCCTTCATCCAATTTTGCAGCATTAGGTTGAAGGGCTACAGAAGACTGAGAACACCATACTTTCCAAATAATGTTTGTATTACAGTAGTGATAATTTTGGAAGTGAAAGTAGTATGCTTTTATTCTTACACTAAGAATCATTTGCAGGAGTTCTTTTAACTCTTGCACACCATGTTATGAGGCCACCAAATCTGATAGACAGCTATTGTATAGCATACAGCAGAGGTGGTATTCAGCAGGTTCTGACCAGTTCTGGAGAACCGGTAGTGGAAATTCTGAATAGTTTGGAGAACCAGCAAATACCACCTCTTACTGAAGATTTTACAGTATTCTTCCCCTGCCACGCCCACCAAGCCATACCCACAGAACTGGTAGTAAAAAAAAAATTGAATCCCACCACTGGCATACAGCATAAACATCTTCCCTGTGTTTAATTTCTGTTTGGTTAAGCTGGTATGGAACGAATAAGACTACTTGTCTCAAGTTTTATGCATATATTCTTTAAACTAGTAATTATAGTACATTGAATATATCAAAGAGCATATGAATGAGATGGGAAAGCTCTGGGACAACACTTTTAATTGGAATGTTAGTCATGTTAAGGTCACATTCATGAAAGTGTCAAAGGCACACAGTGCAGGATCCCTCCATAAATTCCATCTCGTTTGAAAATATGAGCTACCTATGAATCAATATAACACTAGCCTAAAGTGGAAAATATCTAGGCTGAAGGAGATAAAATTTCACTTGAATTTCACTTATTCTCCATTGCTGGAAAGACATGAAAACACATTGTATTTTCTGTGTAACAAATCTCATTCATCAAAGATGCACTCATGCCTTGCCTTCAAAATATTACAGCTCTGTGATAGACAAAATAAAGGAAGTATCCTTCATGAGGCAAGATCTGATCTAAATAACTCATATGTCAGCCAGAACATACTTTTTCTGTACTCAAGATTAACAGTCAACAAGCAGTTTTCAATTAACTCTTCATTTTCTTAGCAAGTATGAATGAAAAGGGAAAGACTCATGGAAAAGTTCATAGCATCTTGGAATATATATCTTCAAAGATACTATATAACTTTATTACTTTTAAGAAAAATAAAGGAGTAGGAAAATCAAGCCCAAACTCAGTAAAAGTCCGAGTTGCTACCATCATTTAATCGGTTATAGAATTCAGTGTATTCTGGAAGAAAAAATGATAGGGGCATTTTTTGAAAGTTGAATTAAATAGGATTTATATCACTAAATGTGTTATGTTTAGAACAGATATGGGACATTCCATGCTCTAAATTTACCTCTTTTCTTTAAAAATCATATTCAATTTTGAATTATGACAATTTCATTTTTTTAAATTACATTTATATGCCGCCCTTCTCCGGAGACTCAGGGCGGCTTACAATTTTTGGGATGCAACCCAGTGTGCTCAGCAATAGCCTTCATTCCATTGTATATGCCTGCTTATTACTAAGTGGCATTTTTACAAAGTCAGCTTATTGCCCCCAACAATCTTGGGTCCTCAATTTACCTACCCCGAGAGGATGGAAGGCTGAGTCAACCTTGAGCCTGGTGGGATTCGAGCCTACAGCAGTTGTAGGCAGCTGGAACTTAAGTGCAGGCAATTAACAGCCTGAGCCACCAAGTCTCTTTCATATTTCATTTTCTAATTAAATAATAGCCCTATTTAAGAATGTTGAGGTGGGGCTGTCTTGTTCCCATGTTCCATTGAGACATTTCAATTTTCAAATAAAAATGCTGCAGCCACTGACTTTCACAATCTAATGTTTATTAAAAGAATGAAAAGGATAGGAGAACCATACAAAATGTTTTTCCTTCTTCCTAGCACTGGGCTTGTCATTCCACTTGGTCTGCAGCATCTCTATAGTTGAGCTTTCAGCAAATGGTGATGGGACAAGAGCCTTGTTCCTCATCCAGTTTCTCACAGAGCCTGTGGTCCATTGTTCTTAGTTAACAACTAGTTTTCAATTCACAATATATATTCTTTCAACACAAAAGGCAATGCCTTAGAAAAGATTCTGCTCCCTTTAAAAGCTTGAGAGCTGCAACAGGCTTTGTGCAATATGATAAAGAATAGCTGGAATATGGACAAGACCAAGAGCAGAGTTGATCTTGTCATTAGAAAAATGCTAGGGCACCTCCCACCAACCCTGTCTGATCACTGATTTTGACATCTAGACTCACTAAGTGTATCATAGATTAAAAAGATGGCAAACACTGGCAACTCAATTAAAAACTAGAAGAATTTCCTCCAGATATGAAAATTCCTCACGCCCACAATAGGCTTCCCCACTCAAACCCATCACTAGCTTAACTTACAAAAGATGACAACTGCAAAACCCTGCAGGGCAGGAAACCACATTTCCTCTCTGGTGGATCTAAAGTGCTTTCTGGTAATCCCTAGCTAAATTTGTTCTAAACTTTACCTCTGCTTCAAGAAATTGTCCTGTGTTCTTTGGACAACCTGCCTCAGATCGAAACAGAATTTTGTCAGGCACAAGAAACCAGAATCATTTGTGAAGAGTCTCAAACACTAGCTTTATTGTTAGCCACTTACATTACAAGAATCTTGCCAGACTGGCTATATTTGCTTGGGTACAGTCAGATGAGGTCTCAAGGATTCTAGAAGAAATCAGGCCTCTGCCGCTTTCTCCTATGCAAGAACTCTAACCTGATCTCCTCTTAATACCTCCTTCTAGTCTAGCTAGAGATTCCACACCATATCTTCTAAAAAAACCTATCTCGGGTGTGGTGGTGAGACACCATCTGAAAACTTTGCAAAGCATTAGACATTCATTTTGTCCTTTGGAATCATGCTACCCACCCCCCAAACACACACAACCCAACTACCCTCAACAGGCACATTTTTCAGCCTTTTGCCCTGGCAAGGTGTGTGTGTGTGTGTGTGTGTGTGTGTAACAATAATGAAAGGGATGTTTCTTACAGCCCATAATCTTTCTGCAAACCTATCAGAAGGAGAGGCTTGATTAAGCAACTTAGAAAAGGAGAAGCAAGCCCAGGCTATTCAGTTTAGCAGTCATTATATGCCCAAGCTTCTCGTGACAGCTTTTTAGAAAAGGAACAGGATACAAATGACAAACTGGGCTTGCAGAGGCACTAACCCAACTAATGTTAGTCAAGGAGATTCTGAATTGAGCCAAAAGGAATTTGTACATGACTGATTACTATGGTACTTGGAAATAATTTTGTCTCACATGCTAAGCAGAACTTGGGGTGGGATTGGAATAGTATGTGGAATTCAACTAGCTATATGGTAATTGATAATTTAATTTGAAAGATGAGATACAATTTGTTGAGTGAATGGGGCCTTATGATATCTCTGCAATGCTGTTCCTTGCCAATAAATCACAGGCTAATTGAAAAAGTAAATATATAATTAGAAAGGGGAAATGAGGGACTGTTCAGCCACTTAATTGCTGATAACAAGGTCAAATTACCATCAGGATTACCACGGTAATAGAGAATAAGAGTGGATATAAGGCTTTTGATTTCCATTTGTATTTTTAATATACATGTCCAAAATATGACTAATTCTAGCCCTCCCTAAAAAACTCTCAACTGCACCTTAGGTAGAACTATAGCATGCATGTCTTTGCTTCATTCTTTTGAATAGAATTCAGCAGTCTATCCGAATAATTAAAATTATACCAGCATATATAATCCACAATATGAATAAATGTTTAATTCCTTGCCATGTATTTTTCTTTAAATAGATTCAACTTTGTTGAATAAGAGCAACATTGTCACATTGTTTACTCACAATTTTCCTTGAAAGTAGTATTGTTAACTCACATAAAGCTACATACTCCACTTGTTCAAAAAAGGAAAAAAAATACTTCTATGATGCAGACCAGATAAATTTTTGCTCCTGGTAAATATTTCACTGCGCTAGTACGCTCCCTGGTTTTATAAAACCACACCATGACATTTGAAAAGCTCAGGGATTTGCCGTAACTTGATGGTCTCCTTCACTGGTCAGCTCATCTCATTTGTCTTACTCTGTAACTGCCACAGGAGACAGGGTGACCAACACAGGAAGACATGACCGGGGTATGGAATGAATTGAAAATACAGCAGAAGATATAAGAGATGGGAAAACAAGAAGAGTTAGAAATAGAAAGGGGAAAGGAAACTTCACAGTGTTCTCAGAAGAGGACTCTTCTGAGCAACCAGGGCCAAAAGAGATTTTTTTTCTTATAGCCACAACATTTTAAAGTACTCTCAGAACAACAGAATAACAGAGTTAAATGGGACCTTGTGTCAAGCCCAACATGGACATATGTGTAGTCATTTTAATTAGGCTTAGTATATATTCTTTTTCTTGCTTTCTCTTTGGTGGTTATGGGGGAAGGGTTTCGGGCTTGCCACATTCCTAAGGAGGGAGGAGTGGAGATAGAGACAGTTGTTTAGGCTAGATGATTCTTCTTCCAGTGGGAACACGAGCTGACCATGCTGAGGCCCCTTGAGGTAGAGATTTATGAACTACTTCTATTGGAGAATGTGACTTTTGTGGGTTGTTTCTAATTTCTAATATTGTGGGATAATTTTGGGTTGTGTCAGATCCAGAATTACCACGGACTTTGTCAAATTGATGCTTTCCTAAATAAAAGAAATTGTTTTGGAAGATGGGCTCTGCTCTTTTCTTTTTAAATGGATTTCATCACTTGGAAACCTTACTCCTTGGAGGTCTTCTAATACAAACCCCTGCTGAAGCAGGAGACACGATACCATTCCAGACAAATGGCTGTCCAATCTCTTCTTAAAAACCTCCAGTGTCAGAGCACCCACAACTTCTGGAGGCAAGTTGTTTCACTGATTAATTGGTCTAATTGTCAGGAAATTTCTCCTTAGTTCTAGGCTGCTTCTCTCCTTGATTAGTTTCCATCCATGGTCCTGCCCTCAGGTGCTTTGGAGGATAGCTTGACTCCCCTCTTCTTTGTGGCAGCCCCTGAGATATTGGAACACTGCTATCACGTCACCCTTAGTCCTTCTTTTCATTAAAGCAGACCTACCCAATTCCTCTCCATGATCCAAAGAAAATGGGGGAGGAGAGGAGGCAGGAAGGCAGATAAATGAAGCAGGCTGTGTCAGTGTGGTGTTCCAGGCAAATGGAATTAAGACTGAAGGCACTTTTATTTGCAGTGCTTTATGGAATGGATGAGGGCAGAAATCAGGTAGCTCCTCTTTTCCCTATCACTGACAGTGCTCCTCCGAGGCATCCTCTATTTTCTTTCTCCTCCCATCCTAATCTTAATAATGTAAGTAGTGGCTGTCCTAAGCCACCCCTATCCCAGCTATGGCACTTTAGTATTCTTTCTTTGTCTCTCTTTCCTGTTGAACAAGAGTGGAACACAGTTTCTTCCCAGTTCTTTTCTCCACCCCTTTTACCTTGTTGCCTAAAACTGCTAAAGGAAAGTGATACTCCTCCATCTCCATGCATTAATGACTCCCTTTAACTTTTCCAGATATTGCACCATCTGCTTTTAAGTTGTATATAATCCATGATGAATCTTTGATTTAGGGAGAGAAAGAGTGAGCAAAATGGAAAGATTAAAATTAACATTAAAACAGCGGGCAAATAGAGAACATTGCTTTGGCCTTTCACATTTTGACACTGACCATGCCCAGCACTGATATGTGCACCTAACACTGGCGTGAATGTGACTCTCAAACTAAACAATGTTCCATATTCCAGAGTAATCAGTGTCCTTTTGCAAAAGTCACACGTCATACAAACCTCCACTTGAACACTTGCATTGCAGCTAGAAATCTTTGAGCTACACAGAGGCCAATGGATGACATACAAAAGGTTCTATTTTAGTTCTGTTAATTAGCAATAAATTATAGTGTATCAAGTAGTTGAAGTCTTGAAGACAGTGAAGTACTGACAGCAGCTTGCTTTCTCCCATTTTCTAGACAATCTTTCCTCCTGTCAGATAGGAAGCAGAATTTACTGTTCAGTGCACTAAAAACTGGCACAATTTAAGCATCCGTAAACATTGTGCCATATATACTCTCTGCATTTTTGCAGAGGCTGAAGTGTCAGAGCCCTGGCAGCGTTCCTGTAATTAAGCAGACTTCAGATGTGAGTCATAATAGCAGAGGTCAAGGCTTGTATTCATTTTATTAATATTTGTATCATCGAAGTATTTATTCAGGGTAATCGTCATGATGTGAGCAATTTTAATAGCAGTTATCCAGTTAAGATTGTGTGTGCACATTTACAGCAAAATAAAGCCATCTATTCATTCCACCTATTAAGTAACAATATTTTCTAGTGTGAGGCATGTTTTATTTATTTATTTATTTATTTGTTTGTTTGTTTATTTATTTATTTATTTATTTATTTGACTTGTATGCCGCCCCCTCTCCAAAAGGACTCGGGGCGGCTCACAGATAAAAACAATACAATAAATTAAGTTAGCTAAAATAGAATTAAATTCTGACAAGCCAAATTAAACTAAAATCCATTAATAAATTTAAAATTAAAACCCATTCCCCAAGGAGTCAGCACAGCCCAGCCTGTTCAAACAACCAGGTTTTTAGGTCGTGTCAGAAGGTGTGGAGGTCAGGGGCCAGGCAGAGCCCCAGAGGTAGTTGGTTCCACAGAGTGGGAGCCGCTACATAGTAGGCCCTTCCCCGGGATACCGCCAACTGACACTGAGTCACAGACGGCACCCCGAGAAATCCCTGCCTGTGTGCTCGTACAGGGCGGTTGGTATTCGATGCCGGGAGTAGATGCTCCCGTAAATAACCCGGACCCATGTCTCGTAGGACTTTGAATGTTAATACCAGAACCTTGAATCTCATCCAGAGGGCAACTGGTAGCCAATGCAGCTCACGCAGGAGGGGTGTAACATGGGAGTACCGGGAAGCTCCCATCACAACCCGCGCAGCCGCATTCTGTACCAGCTGAAGCCTCCGGATGGTATGCAAGGGCAGTCCTAAATAGAGAGCATTGCAGTAGTCGAGCCATGAGGTAACAAGTGCCTGAGTGACCATGCGCAGGACATCTCAGTCCAGATATAGGCACAGCTAGCGAACCAGACAAACCTGGGCAAATGTCCCCCTGGCCAAGGCTCCCACCTGCTCCTCCAACCTGAGCCGTGAATCCAGGAGGACTCCCAAGTTCCGTGCCCTGTCCATGGGGGGCAACACCTCTCCCCCCATGACCAAAGATGAAATCTCCTGGCTGGACCGAGATGTCGGTATGCACAACCACTCTGTCTTGGCCAGATTGAGCCAAAGCATGTTCCTGTCCATCCAGATCCATACCGCATCCAGACAATGGGATACCATGGAGAGGGCATCACTGATGTGACCTGGGGTGGAGATGTATAACTGCGTATCATCAGCATACTGATGATACTTCACCCCAAAGCCACGGATGATCTCGCCCAGCGGCTTCATATAGATGTTGAACAGGAGGGGCGAGAGAACCGACCCCTGAGGGACCCCACAAGTGAGAGCCCTCGGCGCCGATCTCTGCCCCCTGCCAACACCGATTGCGCACGTCCCGAGAGGAAGGAGGAGAACCACTGCAATACAGTGCCTTCCACTCCCAACCCTCCGAGACGCTGCAACAGGATACCATGGTCGATGGTATCGAAAGCTGCTGAGAGGTCTAACAGGACCAGGACAGAGGAGAATCCCCTGTCCCAAGCCCTCAGGAGATCATCCACCAGTGCGATCAATGTATATTTTATTTTCAAAAAAGTAGAGAAGAAATTCACTGATTCCCTACATTAAAAACCAGCAATTAAATACTGGATATTCCTCATGCATTCTGAATGTTCATTTACATGTCAAATTTTAAAATATTAGTCACTAGCAACTAATTGCAGTATCAGATATATGGCAGTTAATATTGGACAGTACTTGATAGTGTGCTAGAGATTAGCATTTGAGAATACTGAAAGCTGACATTAATCATACATCATAGTGATTTTCATCTACTTGGCCTTCAAAAAACATTTTCCACATTCATTTGTACGCCTTGCCATAAAGCTTTTCCTTGCGTGTCATGGAAGCCTGTGGATTGCAAAGGATTATGGATGCATGCTCCATTCATTCTTGTTGCTACACTTATGGTAGGGGATGATCAGCAGCAGTACATATTCTTTATTCAAGGACAGTTCTCCATAAATACTATGAAAGGATCCTTGAGAAGCTTCCAAGGCATTGGAAGGTAGGCAGTTTAATTCATCACTCATGTTTGAAGTTGCCAGAGAATAATACTTAAGGCTTAAAAGTAATTTTTAAATTTTATACATAATAGTATTTTTAATCTGACAAATTTGAGGATGTGTAATTATAACAGCATTTGATTCGCAACAGCATGCTTCGCATGTAAAGCCTGCCAAAGGAATGACAAACTGCCAAATTCATCTAAAGTTCTTAGCATTTGAGATGTTGAAATAATCTCCCCCCCAAAAAAAGGAGTAAGCGGGTGGCAATATGTATATATGAATGGCATGAATGGTATATATACATATTGCCATGAATAGCCATGCCTTTTTTTTCTTTGATATAATCAGTTTGGTGAGATCAAATGCAGGAGTCCAATAATCAAGGCTCACTGCAGTTATTATTTATTCAGTGTGCAGTGGAGGAATTCCCTCTAGAAAATAGTGGGAGGGGTGGACTCCTACAGACAAAAGGATGCACTCATATTTATATATTTCAGGAAAGGAGGACCAAATTATAACAGCAATAAGAATCACATTTAGACTTGTATATGCTCCACAATGTTTTACAGCTCTCTCTAAGCGGCCTAAAAAGTCAGCATATTGCCCGCAACAATCTGGCTTCTCATTTTATTAACCTTGGAAAGATGGAAAGCTGAGTCAACTTTCATCCGGTCAGGATCAAACTCCTGGCAGTGGGCATAGTCAGCTTGCAATACTGTGTTCTAACCACTATGCCATTGTGCCATATACATATGCACAGGTAATGGATGATATAAGCATGAATATACATAATTAGCAAGCCTCAACTTATTTCCTTGCCTTCTCAAGAAAGAATTATTGCCTTCACAAAAAGAAACACATCAATTGTGTTGCCAGAGCAGTTTTGATAAATGTACTGAGAAATGAGGATATCAAGGTAGCACCAATTAACACATATTCCACCTCCTATGTTTCTATCTTGTTAATAGGTTCCTATTCCTCCAAAACTTGTTTTCATCACACATTTAGTAATTTCTAATGAGAGGACAACTCCAGTAGAAATAGATGAGCTAACTCAGAGAAATCTTATATTTCACTTTTTTCACTTTTTAAAGTATTCTCTTCTATTTGCTGGTTTCATACATGTATATATCCTTCTAGAGATAAACACAATACTTCTTTGGGCTTTGGGTTGCTTATTGAGAGCTGGAATTTTATTAAAGCTATTAGGTTTTTTATTTTTTATTTTATCAGGCTAAAACCCAGGAGATCCTGAATTCTAATCCCACCTGAGGTAATAAATCAGTTGTGTGATTTTGAGCCATTCATTTTCTCAGCCCTAGGAAGCAAGCAAGGGCAAACCACTTCTGAAATCTTGCCAAGAAAACTGCAGGGACAAGTCCAGGCAGACTCCATGATAATTTGCCATGGCCAATCGCCGCAGCCAACTTGCCATGGGACAATTCACCTCTTTATTAATTGTTTCATTCAGTTATGTTTATTATACATTTTTGTTGAAATTATTGTAACTCTTGTATTTCTGGCTTGACTTTCCTTACTTTATTATTATTGGCCATGGTTCTGTTGAAATTCATTTAACTTTTGTATTTGCTGAATTGTGGCAAGTTGTCTCTTCGCGAGTTGGGTGTGCCATGTTGGCCAAGGCAAGTTGTCCTATTCCAGGAGTTAAAAACTGACTCAAAGCAGTGGTGGGATTCAATTTTTTTTACTACTGGTTCTGTGGGCATGGCGGGAATGGCAGGGGAAGGATACTGTAAAATCTCCAGTCAGAGGTGGTATTTGCCAGTTCTCCGAACTACTCAAAATTTCCGCTACCGGTTCTCCAGAACTGGTCAGAACCTGCTGAATGACACTGTTATATATGCAGAGTTTGAAATGATTGGTTGTTGTTGTAAAGTATTTGAAATCATTGGTTGTAAAAGTGTGGGAAAACCCTGCACTCTGATTGGCTGGCAGCCACGGCAGCCGGCTATAAATAGCTGCCATGGCTGAGCCATTCGGGTCCATTCTGAGCTGAAAGTCACAATAAAAAAGAGCTGAAGCATTCCGCGTCTTGTCTCTCCATGCAAACTTAACACTGGCGACGAGGATGGGATTTTCCCAAGGAGAAGGCAACACGGAACACAGAAGAGCGAGATGGCTGCGCTGAACACCCCCAGCCCCGCTCGATCCAAAGAATGAAGACTGGGAGTTGTGCAGCGGTTTCAGATGTATTTAGAAGGAAACGATCTGGCCTCCATTTCTGAGCAACGGAAGAGAGCGGTTTTTCTTATTTATTGCGGTCCTGCAGTCTTCAAGATGGCGAAGGCATTGGCTGCCCCAGCAGACGGAAGGTGGCATGGTCTGATCTGGAAAGACTTTAGGGCACACCACGCCCCAAGCATGCGTGCCTCATTAGGAGACACGAGTTTTATCGCCGCAATCAGGGAGAAGATGAAAGCGTCAGCGACTTTATGGCAAGTTTAAGGAACATTGAAGTGCGTGCAAATTCAGCGCTTAGAGGAGGCCATACGATCGTTTTGTATTGGGCCTTAAAGACAAGGTCTTGCAGAGCAAATTACTTATGAAACCAAAAATTACGCTGAAAGAAGCCATAGATAAAGCAACCTCAGCAGAAGCCACCAAAACCTCAGCAGCAGCCATGAGAAAGATGAACAAGACTACGGGCCATTCTGATGGTGAAAGACCACCACAACTCATTTTGATGAACTTGTATCTGAGTCAGAATACAGTGGAGAAGAAGAAGGAATTAACAGACTCAGAATGGAGCCGAAATACAACTATCTGGGAAGAAAGAGGTGAGATTTCCATTGCATAGGTTGTGGGGGAAACCACCCCAGACTGAATGCAAATTCTTGATGCCATTTGCCTCCAGAAAAAAAAAGAGGGCACATTGCAACAGTCTGCAAATCATCCAGAACTCCACCAAACAGAAGGAAGTTTGTTGCAAACAACAAAGACAGAGAAGTCAAACCAAACAACACCAGCGAGAAAATGGGGCAAAGCACAGAAGCAAATGGAAAAAATGAAACTCATCAAACAGTAACTATTGGTCATTCCTCTTCATTAAATAATAGAGTGCATGTCAAGGTACTTATCGAGGGAAGACCTTGCCAAATGGAAGTGGAGTCAGGTTCATACCTATCCATGGTGTCATGGGACACTATTCAAAGACTAATACCAGACATTCAAAAGTCTCATTTCAAAAACAAGCACTAACTCTTAAAGACTACCAAAGGAACAAGATTCCAGTAGTTGGAACAAGAGAATTCAACGTGAAATTTGAAGGCCACATCAAACGCCTACCACTGACCCATCGAGATAAAGATAGCCAAGTTTGTTGGCCTGGAGTGGTTCAACCCCGCTGGGCATCGGCACTGGCATCAATCACGCAGCAACACTGATTGGGAAGAATAATT